>JAQGBH010000317.1:0-57614 GCA_034698265.1 Sminthurinus aureus | reverse complement strand
CTTTGACATACGAGGAAACCTCGAACTGCCTTTGAGCTGAAAACGAGGCCTCGAAATACGCTTCGCTATGATCTCTAGTTTTTATCCACTTTAAATATAAACAAGGAGCAAATTAAAACTATTTATTTATGTGGAATATAGTAAATACAATTAGATGTATTACTTATGGGGAAAAAAAGATCACTAATAGTTTGATATTTGATTTTTATAGAATTGAGACCAAAGAGCGAAAATGGATTTTTCAACCTCCGGTAGATAAGGATGTACATGATTGGGTTTATGCAGTGAATCCACTTCTCGCTGGACAAATCAGGTTTGTATATTATCTATTCCACAATCATTTTACATCTTTCTTTTAAATTGTTCATATAAAATGTAATGTACAAAGTTTCTAGTATATGATTATTATATTGAAAATACGATTTGTGAAACATTTCAACGAAAAATTACCAAGACTCAAAAGACTTATCACATATATATGACTCATATCTGGAGTTTAGAGTTGATTATATGTGGACGTAACATGCGTAGATTATGTGTAATGTGTACCTATATGAATATGAAGAGAGGATGACTAATGAAATATTATTTGTGTTGACAATAAGGTCGAGAATGTCCTTACAAAATAAAGCTGCTGGACAGAATGCTGCTGCAGCTAACAACAGTACCAATAATAATAATAATACAAATTCCAATTCTACCAGTACTACTACTAATGGAAATAACAACACCACCACATCTAATCCAAACGGATCCTCATCATAACAAAAATGTTTACTTTAATTCTTAATTCCACAATGATATTATTTTATTTATATTTTACTGATTACTGATACATATACACATATAGTATATGGTTGTACATAAAATGAATATGATACATCATCGTAGTAGTATACATTATTCATAAGCTGTGTTCATATCGGCCCCATACACTTAGTAGTAGTATGCATATATGTGTACAATATTTGGAGTACATGTTTCCAATCTGATACTTTATGGGTATAATAAGGTTACACACAAAATACCTAATATATTGTATATTTATTTGTAGACTTTGAGAGTACTTTGAAAAGTATTTTCAAAGAAAACAAGATGTGGTAAATATGCATGTTTCATGAAAAATCATCCTCACAGAGTGGAAAAAGGAAATATTACGACGGTCCAACATTCAAAAAATATCACACAGCTTGGGAATATATGAATACTAAATAGCAGCCTCAGCTTTAGCTTTCCCTACGCCCTATATACACATTATACATATTATAATCCTCTTAAATATACTATCCCATGGATGTGTACATAAATTAATCATGATAATAATTATATATTATTATTGTTAGTACAGTTAAATTTTATTATTTTGTTCCCAAGAAAAAGGAGCAAACAAAAATTGAAGTCTAAAATAACTGTGTGTATTACAATATATCACTCTCTAGTCATTTTACAGTCGGATCTCGCCGGTACATATACATGTATCAATCTCTCTCGCTAAATATACTATTACATAAATATATGTATGATTTAATCTTCTACAGTGTAGAAAAAAAATGTAAATAGCAGTCAAATGTTGTATCCATAATAATATCTTGATGTCGTATCGTTTATTTTAAATACACATGTTAAATATGGGTAGTAATTATAATTAGCAAAATGTCTGCGTGAGTATGTATTATGTATATCGTGTGTGTATAGCGTCTCAAGTACATAATATATATATATATTCGGTACTACTTAAATTTTTTTATCTTGACATTTTAATTATTATTATGTATTCAAACAAGATTGATAAATCGAGAATCATTCCAAGTTGAATTTATTTTACAAAAAGATGATGATTATCATACATGCGTATAACGTATTAATATACATAAGTTTATAATATATATAATGATAATTCAAAGGCAAATGACATGAACACAGCTAGTTAGAATTATACATTACATATTATATATGTATGTATAGCGTATAGCGATGGAATTGTAAATCGTAAGCATATATATATATATTATATATATATTTCTTATCAAGCAAAATGCATTATGTAACTGTGTATTCCATTACATTACGCTACATATGTAAATGTTTTTGTTCTACAACGCATGGAAAAATATATATTACCTACTTTTATGTAGTGCTACATAGTGATATTAAATTATTATAATTTTTTTTCAAATCGGATTGTATCCGACTTTGAATTTTCAAAATCTGGAAGCTTGAGCCTTCTCTACAACAAACATGGCATAACAGAGTTTTTATTTATAATTATAAATGATAATATGGTAGATATTAGATATATACATATATATATATATATATTTCAATGAATATATTATTATTATAACCGCCATGTTGTATTGTGCAAATGCAAAAACTTACGCGAGTATTAAAAAAGAACGTTTACTATTGGAAAACATGTCACTTTCTTATTCCTTAAGATTTTTCACAAGGAGAAAGTACGATATGCATATTATGTTATACGTACAAGCAACATACATACATGATACATCTATGTACATACATGATACATCTATGTACAATAATGCCTATTTTTTTAACTTTTCAATATTTTCCTTAGGCATCCTCGTCACTGACAACGGTTATCATTACTCTGTTTCACATTCCATGTAAATATTTAGCCATGTCATTGATTCATTGTGGGTTTCACAATTTAGTTTGAGACTTTACTTTACTTTGGGTGTGGGATTCATTTAAAATAGCAATATTATATTATAGTAATTTGAGTTCAAAGTTTCAAGTCAATCCACTCATTTTGGAAATTTCAAAACTGCTTCCATGTTCTATACACAGTAAATGTGTAGAACAAGCCGCTATCAAATACATAAAAGATGGAAAATTGAAAGATATGGATAATATTATAATATTTTATAATACTTAATAATTAATAGATATCGTCACTGTGCATGTGAATGGCCATTATAAATTATCGCATTGAATTTTTCCTAAACAGCTTCGATAGGTTTGACTTTGAAAGTATAATATAGTGTAATATAGTAAAAAGAAATGAAGGATGATGATAAAAATGTCTAATCGTAATAAATTTCTGAAAGATAGGGTAATAGGGTTATCTCATCTGTTCATCTTTTATTAGACCATTAGACCCACTCTATAGATATATCTCTCCAGTCTCATCCCAAGACTCAAGAACCAAGAATAAAACTTTGTCAATATCTTTTCATTCAGTTTTTAGAGGCCATAGTTCAAATGAAAATGAACTTTGGTAAGTAACTGAAAACTGAACATGAGGAAAATGGGGATGACGATGTGGAAAATATCAAAATGGGCAGAAGCTATAATAAGAGAGAGAGAGACTACTTGCGACAAGTTTAGACATTTTCTCCCCTTTTTCTTAGTAGCTTTAGTAACTGCATTACACGAAATAAATGTGTATGATAATTATTAGTATTTCCAAAGGGAAAACGGAAAACATACAAAAGTATATCACACATATAATATACGTCTAAAATGATCTCGCATCTGTTTAACTTTACCCGACTACAGTGTTATCATTTTTACCATTTTACAATCCTCTTTCCCCTTTTCCATACAATAAAAAGCTAACTTAAAAGTTTGTATGAAAAATGAATAAAAAAATTAGGAAATACCCAAATCCCAGAAACATACACATGTATGCACATATATGTATGGCACTGGCCACTGGAAACTGGAGACTGATGGAAAATGGAAAATTGAGAACAGAATGAGAACATAAAGTAAAGTATAAAAATCTTTGTCCATGGCCGTATGTTATTACTGGAAATAACAAATATAAATGTCTTAATACACGACATTTGTCAAGTGTGTACCCAGAGAGGCTCAAGTGACGAATACTGTATAATATGCTGAAAAATGAGGACAAAATCATAATCCTACATAACTGTAAATCTTGATATTTGATATTTACTTAAGATGATTATGGATATTTAATATTTATACAAAGACTAATCAGATGATAAGTAACGTAAAATATAAATATAAATAATATCATGTGTTATAATATTAACTCTCTCGGTAACATTACAACGTTCTTAATCAAAGTAGAGATCAAAATGTCGTGAAATTGTACACAATTCTACATTATATTTTATATTGTATTAAATAATATCATTGGATATGGTCTATTATTATTATGATTATATAAACAATCTTACAAAACACAGCATAATTCAATTGTGGAAGAAATAAATATGCACACCATTATCAATATCGACGTCAATGTACAATGTGTAGGGTACAGAGTAGTTTTATAATACATATAAATAAAATGGTAGTTAAGTATATAGAAAGAAGAAAAAACAAGGCTAAATAGGGAGAAAAAGACGAGGAAAACATCATCATACAATCGCACACATACTCAAAATTCAGCATTCAACATCTATATATTATATAGGTATACACGATCACAGAGCCATTTACCATTTACCGTGTTTTTCATGATATGGGGAGAACAAGAAAGAAAAACAGAACAACAACAAAACACATTAGATCAATAAAACATTACATTACAGCAGAGAGAAAAACTTTTAGCTGTTCTCTCGCTTCATGTTTTCTCTCTTACCTACTGTTGTACTGTATGAGTATGAGTATAAATGTGGATGTGAAATGTGTTTGTGTAAGTAGTAAGTACACATATTATTACATATTGAGAATTGAGAGACATACAGAATACAGAATGACACTCACACACAAACAGAGAGAAAACCAAGAACACTTGTGTTCAGAATACATGCTAACTTCTCATTACCAGGTCGATTTCACGATTAAATCTCTGCTACTACTATACTATTGCTTTTCCTCTTCACTGCAGTTGTTTCGATTTAGGTGAGCTGGCTTTTAGTTTTATACATTTTATATTGTATTATATACTTTATACTCCTACTTTTCGAATACTTTACTCACTTTGGTATTCTTAGTTTAGCATGGCTTGGTTTAGCTAAAGTTTACTTTATTTTAGTTGTTGCTACTATATATTACAGTTTTTGATGCTGTTAGCTGCTAGTTGTTATGTATACTTAATACTTAATGTAGGTGTATAATATACTCAATATATACACAATTCGACAGCTCAAAAAGTTCCCTTTTCTCTACACAAAAAATAATGTTTATTATAGACTGTATAATATACATAATACATAATATTTATATAATATGGCTTTACCTCTTTTCCTCACATTTATTTTTTTATGCATAGTTTACACGGGATTACTATTATTATTTATTTGAGAGACGACCATACACCATACACAGACCATACACCATACAGATCATCATCATAATATGAGAGAGAAATGAAGTATGTTGTGCGTTATTTGATTTGTATTATATTTATATACACAGGTATACACTATACACATACTATACAACATCCACTATAATATACGGCTATATGTATTGTATATACAATTTTATCCGCATTTTATCTGTCATCTTTTTTACCAAGTTGTTCTTTTTATTTTATAAAATAAGATTGGAGTTTAACCAATATGCTATGTGCTACGGAAGATATGTATGAATGTATCATATGTGATATGTATGCACCACATCTACATATCTACGTGCCGACTATTTACACGATATCATATTGACTGGTGTTTTATTTGTAGATACATACCTATTATGTGCACAGTTATAATTATTTCCAAAAACACACCTCTAATCTGTCATTATTAATATACACACAAAGACACATGAAAATAAAGAGAGAACGAGAGAGAGAGAAAACAACAACGACAACGAGATGCATGCAGAATGTGGAGGGAATAAAAACCGGCAACTCATATTGAGCACACATGATTATATGTGTCATGCATAAGACGTGATGCATCTAGAATCTAGATATGTGTGATGGGGAAACTCATTAACTTTTCCTTAATAAGACTTGAAAAGGAGCTAATAATAATGATATAGTTCTAAAGTAAATCTGCTCTTGCCTCTTGCCACTTTCAACTTTTGTGTGTATTGTATGTGGTATATGGTACGTGTGTGTTGTTATGTGTTTGTCTCTGGTGTCTGGATTCTGGATTGATTTCAATATACAGCTCCCTCACTCTTTTTACTCTACAGACTCTCTCTCAACTGTTGGAGACTGGAGACTGGAGTCCTTTTTTAAACAGTGTAAAAGGTAATTTGAAATATACACAGTACATAATATTTAATATACATATCATATATATACGTACGACACACAATAGATTATGCAATACAAAACACAAATACAAATATTGCATGCATCTTACATTTCATTTTCTTTTCCCTGTTGACTGTTGACTGTTCCTGAAAATTCAAAATGAATTTTTATTGCAATAAAAATATTGCACTGTATTCTTTGTGTTCTCTTTTATAATGGCTAAACGCACGACTTTAGTAGAAAGTAGACAAAAGGAGTTTAGGAGTTCATTGTGTATCAACAATCAACACTATAAATGCTAAATACTTGAATCTCCACCTACTCCTTACTTACTTACTACTTATAAAATGCTGAAAATACAACATTATAAGAATAATAAAACAAAAGCATTCATTTCCCGATTCATTTGGGCTGTTTATTATAATCCAGGGTTTTCTTTCTTTATCAAACATCAAAAGAGAAAACTGAGAAACACGCTGAGAAAGAGCAGCAGGCGATTCATATTCGGACATTAACCGGTATTATTATGTCATGTAAGGAGAGAAAGGGTGACTGTGAGTGTGAGAGAGAAACGACCCGAAAATGAAAATCGGTCAGGAATTTTATGTACACATGTATATAAATGAATATATGCATATATGTGGTATTTACCCTATATGTATAATATATTATTATACAACATAAATGTACAAACACGCTCAAGTATATCACAACTTTAACTTTCTTCTTTTTTTTCAACCTTACTTTTCCTATTCTTTCTATACCTTTCTTTCTGCGGATTACAGATGTACTCATATGTATATATAGTGATAATGTTTTACCAAAAAAACAAAGTATAGGATCAAATTTGCATTTCCAGATCAGAATACATTCAAAATTTGAAACTTTGTTTGTTTTTCATTGAAAGAAAAAGAGAATGATTGTGGATCAAAAATCAAAATGTATGGGAAGATTATTTTGTTTTTGTGCTGCACAACTGTAACTATCGTGTTAACAGAGCAAATGGAGTAGCATTCATTCTTATCTATAATCTATAATGTGGGATTGTAGAAAGCTTGAAGGATAATGTTGTTGTCGAAGTTTCCGTATTTTTGGAATGCATGATGTATAACGTTATGCAAATTTCTAAAGTTTTCAAATTTTCTAACTAGATTCTAGATTCACGGTTTAATACATCAATTTTCCAAGTTTGTATAGTTGGTAGGAATTAGGAATGCGACCTTCGAATGAAAGATATTTCAGATCAAAATATTTAAAATTCAAACGGTTAAAAGACAATGGAGACGGTTACATAAAATACGATATTATGAGAGAGAAACGCCAACTTACAAAACGTACCCCACAATTGACACAGACGTTCATTAGGATAGAAATTTTTAAATTTTAATTTAGATACCTGTACACTTGAGGTTTTATTTACCTCTCATCTCTCATACATACCATTATTGTTAACGTTTTAACTATCAGTCTTGTGTAAAAGCTTGTAATCCGTATATGCAAAATATGCACGCATAGATAATACAAAATGTACACAAACAGGTAAAAATGTTATACCAATTGAAATTTTTGTAGTATCTCCTCTCTTTTACGGATTTCTTGAGTTATATAAATGTGCGTTACATAAGCAAATAAGTAAGAGCGTCTCATTTACCAAAGTGTATGTACATTGCACATACTGAGTACACTATAAAGACAGGATTAGGTTATACCGGTTGACATTATCTCATTTTGGGTTTTGAGTGAAGAATATCAAGAAGCAATAACGCTCGAGAAAAGTCGACAGTCGACGTATTAAGTATTAATACACGATTCATCAAGAAACTCTGTCACCATATATACATATGTAGTAGATGTGAGTGAATTTTAAAATTTGTTCCTCATAATACTTTATAATAATAATATTATATTATTGCTTCGGAATTTATTGTAAAAATACACATGAGCAAAATTGTCACGGTGTACATGACCATATAATATTGTATTTCGTGCATTATGTACCTATACGCATTTTCTTTGGTTCATAATCTAACATCTATGAGCAATGAGCAGTGTATTTACTACTCAAAAGATTGTTGAGTGAAAGATTACCAATGAAAGTCTGTAGTCTGTATAATATATATTATATTTAATACACAATGTCCACATTTATTTAATTTTCCTCATATTTAGGATAATATTCAAAAGATTATTTATTTAGTGTTCATCAATTATTATAGATTATAGACATTTTTATTTCGTATTGATAACGAATACAGAATGTTCTATATATATGATATTGTGCATTTTATGTGGTATATATGTATAGGAATGGATGTGTATTTAATAATGATGCATATATAATTATTACTGTAATTTTCCATCCATTAAAAATACTACAAACTATACATATACATGTACATACGCATTGTATTTGTACATAGTTTAAATAATTTAAAACGGTAGTTAAATATAATAGAGAGTTCACCATGCATTATTTTCCCTACCGTCATCTTCGTTATATATACACATAAACTTGAATAAATACCATGATAATCTATATATTATCATGTATACACATATTTCTTGTTGGAGATTCAAGAGAGAGAGTCATCAAACACTCTTAATTTTGGGGAAATGATGTGTAATAATAATATATAATATGTAAGTATTTTAGTATTTCTCAGACTATTTCTTCTTCTTATTTATTATGCAAAATATATTATATATTTGCATCTAGAAAAATTCCCATATTATATATATTTCCCCCTACATGATAATTGATAATATATTATTATTTTTATACAAAAAGTTCAAAGATATTAAAAAAAGCTCGTAAAATTATAAACGTTACATTATATTGGTAAAAATGTGTGACGATGAAAAGACGAAGACATAATAATAATAATATTTTTTTAGAAAAGTGTCATATATATAAAATATATATATTATAACGTACTTTGTATGCGTCTCCTCCTATATACATAATATACTGTCTCACATTTGAGACATGAAATGTATTTTATATTATATTCAACAGTTTTTTCACCATTCTGTCACAGTTTCCCCTGCATATTAGTCTGTAGTCTGTAGACTGTAGACTCATCTTTTACTTTTTCCATATTCAGATGTATACTTTTTTTTGCCTTTATCACCACCATGAATCATTATCAGAGTGGTACAATGTACATACACACATATATGATTTATTTACTGACTACTTACGTACAAGTATCAACATAATTTTTGACGTCTATGTATATATGTGTGTCTTTATCTTTCTGTCCTCTACTCATCAATACCCCGTTCGAGTTCAAATTTAAAGTATCTACTTAAATAAAAGTTTTTTTCTCCCTTTTCCATTACGTTATTCATATACATGTATCATGATGCATTATATATCTCATGAATCATGAATACCTAGTATCTACCCCTTCTACATATACATATACATATATACATTATACATACTTGATACTTGACCATCAACTGTTTTGACTCCAAATTCCGTGTGATTATATATATTTGAATAGTAACTTAAGGGGCATTTAGAATGTAAAATGTCGAATGTAGAATGTTCTCTTTCCGATATATTATTATCAATTATTGACAATTGAGAATTGAGAGAGTAAACAACTTCCAAATTGGTATTAAACTCTGTGTATGTTTAATATAAAATATAGCGTTATTTTTGCACTCTTTAAAAGTACTGTTAACATAGTATATAGTTAATGATAAGGGACATGTTGGTAGAACGATGTAGAAATATTGACTAGAATTGTGTTTGGTATTTGATATTTTGATGATTTAGTAAATTAATTGTGCTTGTACATTGTACATTTTGTAAATTGCTGTCAATATTAATGACGAAAAACAAGCAATGTGGGAATGTGTAACTAGTTTGAATAAATATATTTCTAAAACCATTTTCAATTAGAATTTTAATTAATAAAAGTATTTTTAGTCAGTTTTACTTTTGTCTACTTTGGAAGCTCAGGTATGATTATGCATCATCAGAGGAACGGTTAATACATTCACACACATAGTTTTATATTGTATTTCTATAGCGTAGTGTACGTATACATATTTATGTATTGCCTTTGTGCTTTTACTATTGCTCATTACTCATGTTTTAAGTAGATTACTGTAACAAAATGATTTGCTATGTCATATATTTGATATTCTAACAATATCACGAGTACAGTGAGAGTACAGTGAGAGATGAAAAGCAGAAAACATGTATAATATCCTTATATTATTATGTTTTATGTTTCTCTCTATTTATTAATAAGTACAATAAATGAGAGGACTATATAAGTAACTATACGAAAAAGTATTTCTTATCAATTAATAGAAGCAGGCATTCAACAACCCACTCATCTTTGTCAGAATAATAATATAACTATAATAATATAATATTATGAAATACTAATAATGTACGCAAATATAAGTTGGTGTAGTATTATTATCTCTATAATATTTAATATTATTTAAGACTATATTATTATACCAGTACATGCTCAATGCTCACACTATACACATGACTGATACATAATACGCAAAACACACGAAAGAAGTAAGTTTGGTTGTACATTGTACACATATGGAACAACAATGAGATGATGATGTCCTCTCGTTATTATATCATAGATAATGCCTAGATACATGTATAATATTATACATACAATATTTTACTTCTCCCTGACTCTGACAATACTGGAAACTGGATTCTCTCAATCCATCCAACATCCAATGATACATGGATTGGATATATAACTATGCGTATTATAGCATGTATAATATATATGTACCACCAATAGAATGGACAAGTTTTAGAAAATGTAAAACAAATAATACACAGGCATAATATATTTTACATAATATTATGCCATACTACTACAGTACAGTGTTAAACACATGGAAAAATGTCTACACAATCACATATTATTACTTATTTTATGTAGACTGTGTGTGTATAGTCTACAGACTTTTGTATCAGAAATGGTGAGTATTTATCATGATGATTGTTATTATTATTTCTATTTGAAGGGTACACATATTGAGGCATATTTCTAATAGAGCGAAAGAGAGAGAGACCGAGAAAGATAGTGAGAGAGTCATAATACTAAGTATTAATCGTAAGTACTCTCATATTATCATCAAATACTGTACACTGTACACATATACATAAATGTAAAAGTCAAGCATAATAAAAGTAGGAGACAGAGAGCAGAAATGAAGATGATGATGAAGAAGAAGACGATGAAGCATTTTAGGTTTACATAGTTAGTTAGTTGTCATAATAATATAATCGAATCGAGTATAATATATATTTTGGTTTTGGTGTGTGTCGTCGTCAGTCTCTATTCTCTATTCTCCATGTACAAGTATGATGTACATCCATACGTATAAATATATGAGTAAACAAGTACACAAGTCGTGCATAGTACATACTGTATCCACATGTACACATGCATGTATATATCATGTATATAGCTAAAACTGTAGTTAAAAGTTAGCTAGTTTAGTTTTAGTTAGTGTTAGACTTACTACTACTACTTTTATTTACTGCTCTTATACTGGTAATGCCAGTGTCTATCACATGACGACGACGACGACGAACGATGATGGTGATGATGCTCTCTGTTCAGTAAGTACTTACTTGTATTATACATTATGCATACATATATATATACATGTACAACAAATTTGATAAAGGGAAAAACAAGCTTTAAGTAAGTTAACTATATGTGATGATTATTGAGTATTTATTATAACTATTATACAAGAGGATAGTTTAACACAAGTTACAAGCTACAAGCATGCATATATACACAATACATAACATACCCGTTGTCGTTGTCGTACATAGTACATAAAGGGACGACTGATAAATGGAGATTAAAGCTGTTTATGCTGAAGAGAGAAAGAGAGAACATTCTCTCTTCTATATTATATCCAACTCTATGGCTTTGAAAATTTGGTGTGCTTTCAGTTCTGATTGAGACTTGGCGACGGCAACATATTTAGTTAGTTTTTCCCCTTCCAGCAAATCTTGATCAAAACGAGAAGAAGAAAAAAAAATTCCATATTTTTTCTCAAGTGTTTCCTCATTGTTAGTATTTTAGTAGTTTAATTTCTTGTTCGTCTTGTTAGTTTTTCTGGAAGGAACAACTATAATAGTTTAACACGTCGCACATTTCCAATTTCCCATTGCAATTTAGTAGTTATTTTTATAGACTCTATACATTTGTACACTACACTTTAAAAACACTACATTATATTTAAATCTTTGTTGGTGTTATTGTATTTATACAGTATATAACAATTACTTACTGTATTACTACTTTTTTCCTTCACAAAACTTATATAATTTTCCAATGTCGTTGAAAAAAACAACTTATTACTATTCATCTCACACACGCGAGTCACGAGACTGCAGAGAGCATCTAGAAGCACAAGAACAAGATGCAGTGAGAGAGAGGAAACGAGCATTGTGAACACAAAACAGAGGAGTATTTTTTATTTTATTTTTTGTATTTATATTCAATGTGTATATTCTCTGGGTTTTTTGTTTAAACTAAAGTGTTATTTGATTATTTCTTTAATTTTAATTAATTGTAGTTGTTAATATGTATTTTATGGTTATTTAGTCCTGCATGTGGTTAGTCTTTGATTATAAGTAATTTACACCATAAAATTAATCAAATGTAACGTGTATGTATTATTTATTATTAACCGTTATAAATAACCATATAATGATAGCTATTATAATATTATTATTACACTTTTAATCTTGTATTTTCTATGTATTAGACTAATTAGTCAATTTTTGTCATTTGTCATTACTCAGTACAGAGCATAGTCAATTAAGTATATAATATAGACTGAATACTGCATAGTCGTTAGCCCAGATCTGGAAACAGTACACTTATTTGTACACTGTGAACGTACTGATTCATTTAATAACAGTGTTTACCATCATGTTAATTCAGTATATAGGTATAATACATACATGCATACATAATACAATATATATACTTATTAGAATTAACCTACTATTATATTATTGTCATCATATATGTATGTATTCCGTTTTCAGTATTTCAATAGCTCTATATTGTTGTTATTAATATTATGATAATTATTGTATCAATCATTGTTATTATTATTAGATTATGGTATAAAACAGGTACGTGTAAGCAAAAACCTCGAACATGGTTCTTGATTTTGGTTTTTGGTGAGTGAATGCAATCGAGTCCATCTTACAGGGCAGAATTAGAGTATAGATTGAGTTTTCCCATCATATTCTATTTCGGAAATGTGTGTCTCTCCATCATTTCCTGGAGTAATGTATGTGGAAAATCCATCATAAGGGTCTCTAATACTGTCAGGTAATGATGTATAACAATTGCAGCAAAACAACTTGCAAGACTTTTTTTTTGTTCCATCTCTATTACTACACACTTCTTGTGTCCAGATAAACTTTTTTACTTTTGGATAACATATGGAACATGGACCTACTTCAACACTACTGAATCTACTACAAAAACCTAATATAATATTATGAAAAGGATATCAAGATTTTCATCATCATCGAAATCGAAATTATCATCAGTTCTTGTTGTCTGGATGATAACACGACTGTACCGAGACTTTTGTATTCTCTTTCAACTGTCTCGTTGTCACTTTTGCTCGTGATGATGATGAGAATGATTGGTGATTTTGATTTGATTTATTTGGACTTATGACCTATCATATCAATAAGTCAACTTGACAACATATCCTATGTATATATGTATAGAACGTAGACGAATCAGAAAAAAATCAAGAGAAGAAAAACATGGTATTAATTTTAATTTTACAAAGCAAGACAACAACGAAAATGACAACAAGATGATGATGAAGAAGAAGAGAAAAAGTATAGCAGTAGTAGTAGTAGTAGTATTCCATCCCAAGAATTTTATACACACATCCATATTTTTATCAAGAATCAAATAGAAGATGACCAAGAGGAAAGAAACAACAAGACGTAGATTCAAGCGGATTCAAAAGCAATCTTTTATTTGTTTTGGGTAAATATATATAATAATATGTATGTTCTTCACTTTTTTTATCAACAACACTCTCCTCTACTCTCTCTATATTATCCCTTGTTGACCACTTCAATGCATTTGTAAGTGAACTGTTTTTTAATATTATTCTTATTTTATTTGTTTTGGTTACTTTTACATAATATATAGTAGCAGTATTATTATTATTAGCAGTAGTATTAGCAAAATAGTTTAGTATTTTTTTACATACAGTTTGACAAACAACTAACAATATTATAAAAACCTTATGTGGATATATTATTGCTTAGTGAATATAGTTTAACATTTTTAGCTTTTGGTATTCAACAATGCCAATATGAGGCAATAATAATAATAGGAAGAAGAAGAACATAGGAGTAGTTGTAGGTTGTAGGAGTAATAATATAGTATAATATCTTTATTGAATAGAGGTTTGAATGGAATCATTCATTGATATTTGATGAGCGATGAGCGCCATCATTTATACAATACAACATAACATAGTACAACACATAATCACATATATTAGAGTAACAATTGCTGTATTTATTTTAGAATGCTAAATGCTAAAAACTGTCAGTCATATTTTTTTAGGTAGTTAGTAGTTGGCTATATTAGCAGTATTAGTAGTAGTATTAGTAGTAGCAGTGTCGATTCTTCCTCTAACGCACTTGTTACGATTAGTATACAAGTATTCAAGTTTCAGTCTGTATAGGGTATAATATATTATTATTCTATAAGTATACAGTTGAGAGTTCAAAAAAAACACACAAATGTATAGCAAGGGACTGTGGTGATATGGTGTGATGATGAAGACCATATCATTGCATTCAAATTTGAAAAAATCATCATGATGATGTAGCCATGTTATTTTTTGAACTGGAGTGCATCTATGATGGATACTGGAGTCAGTCTCGTCAGATTAGATTAGCTTCTTCTCCATTACATGATTACTATGTACATTGTACATACTTTACACATTGAACTATTTGACACTGTAAGCATGGTGTAATAAATATTAAGTATTGAATATTGAATGAAAGTTGATAGTTTTTTTAATGAACTAACCGTTCAGATAGTTTATTATATACTGTATACTCTATACAGTTTTTTGTTACTGGTTTCCCCCATTATACATTATGCTATCTAAAATAATATTATATATCTACTCAGAATTCAGAATCCAACAAATCCACACATCACTGCGTTCGAGTACTCTGTTTAGATATAGGATGAATAAACATGTGGATGAAGTTCAGAGTACAATGTATATTATTATTATTATTATGTATTATCTTATCTTATTATTATTATTAGGTAACATGTTCAATTAATAAATAATAATAATAATACTAATGCCAATAATGTACTATGTATAATTATTATTACTATTTACTCTGCTTCAAAATTTTTACGCAATGCATATAATATATGTGTAATAGTCAATCAGTATTATTTACAGAAATTAGAGCCAAATCGTCAACTCTTTTTTTTTTCTTGTTTTTTTCAAAATGATAAATATTAGCATTTGGTATTATCTTCAACGTTCTAAAAAGTTCAATTCATCGTACATAATAATATAAGTATTTTTTTGATATATATCTATATGATGTATTTTCCGCTCGTCGTCGCCTTCTTCTTTTTCTTCCACTACCTTATCGTCGTCTTCTTTGTCAAATATGTTATGATTATGATGATGCTGAACTTGAACGGCATTGAGTTGTCCTTCTCTCACAGCTCATGTTCTATGTTCTCATTTTTTGAACCAGCTAGTTTAGCTTAGGTTAGCTTAACTGACTACTAAACTGTTTAGTCTTCAATATAATATGATACGTATTGCTTGTCTGTAGTGTAGTGTAGTGTAGCTTAGTGTGCACAAAGGCAGGTTATAGATAGATAGAAAGATAGGTAGGTAGATACTAGATACAAGATAGCTAATAGATAGATAGATAGACAATATCATCATCATAGGCCAATAAGTTCATGTCTATATAATAGGTACACATGCCGATGTTTTACATCTCTGTATGAAGTATGAAATGAGTATCAACTATCAAGTATGCAGGATACATAATATAAATGTACAAAGTATAAGTTGCAAAAGAGTGAGAAGACAAAAAGTCGTCGTCGTCGTCTTGGTCGTTTTTTTCTACTTTTTCATCTTCTTTTTCTTCTTCGTCTTTTTGTTGTCGTCGTCTGAGGGAACAAAAATATGTCCTTTATTCCGGATCATTCAAGAATTCTCAATTAGCAAGAAAAGATAGAAAGAAAAATTTTCCGAATGATTCAAACGAGACGAAGAGGATGCACACACAGATACAATGTACATTGTACATAATATATTCTCTTTACATATGTTTTTTGGTTTGGTTTGGTTTGGTTTTTGGTTGTCTTGTGTCTTGTGTTGTGTTGCAGGTTGAAAGGGATTCAACATTTAAACTATTACACATGAGAGCATGGGCAAAAATGAAGAAAGCCAAGTAAGCAAGAAAAGCGTTGCCATCATCACCAATCTCGTTGGCTTGCTTGTTGTCGTTAGTGGTGGTGGTAGTAGTAGTAGTGCTAGTAGGACCAGTTGAACCAGAGTTAGAAAACTAGAAGGCACAGAACAAGAAGAAGAAGAAGACGGCGATGATGATCATGAAGAAGAAGAAGAAGAAAAAGAAGGAGAGTTAGTTCTGAGTGCCAGAGAGAGCAACTTATTCACTTATTCGATATCCATCCACATATTATATTATTCCATGTGCATACACAGTACAAACTACACACGTATCTATATAGTCGTATTATTATACTTATACATTTTTTAAAATATCTGTGTATGTAATATGTATGAGTTTAGAATGTAGACATTGAGGATTGAGCATTGAGGATTGAGCATGCAGTAGCTAGGAAGGAGTCAGCACCAGGTTTTTTTCAGATAAGAAATATTTCATGTCTATAGTTATGAGCATTTATACACGATACGAATACGATACAATGACTAATATGAAGGAGTGAGAGAAAGAGAAAGAGAGGGAGAGAGAGAATACAAATACCATTGAATGCTTTGCTTTTGGTTTGGTTTGCTTCAGCATTCAGCATGCAATGTAGAATGTAGAAACAGCATATTATAAAATGCGGTTCAAGTATTCTGTATTCTGTATTTTGTACATATGCATATTTCCATATATACATGAACAAATCTACAATCTAAAATGTACAATGTGTACAGTGTACAGGGAGAAAGAAATCGTATCGTAACAATAGTAATAGAATAACATGAGGAAGTTTTGCTAGTGTATTTTATGTGTATGTATACCTATACCTATACCTATATCTATCTATCCATCTACCCCGTAGTAACTAACTAAGTGAGTGAGTTTTAGTAGTGAAACAGAAACTGAAACTCAACTCAACATGAAAGCTAAACCAAGTCAAACCAAGTCAAGTCAAGATTATTATGCGACTAAAAACGCAATGCAGTCTCGATGGAACTTCGACTCTTTTTTTTTCTTCCTTTCGTCTTTTCTCCCTTTTTGTAAGTAAGAAAGTACACTAAAGTGTATGTATTGGGGGTGTGTGTGTGTTTTGTGTGTGTTTGTATCAGAATGTGTGAGTAACTTTTGCTTGAACTCAAAAACTTTACTCACAAACACACTTCAAGCGTACGTACCCATTTAGTAAGTGTTAGCTTTTTTGGCCTTCTAAAAAATTCGGCATCAGTCAGTAGAATGTAGAATGTAGCAGTGCAAGTAGAAGTAGAAGTAGACGGAGAAGTAATAGTAGTAGCATTGAGCATTGAGCATCGTATTATAATCTACAGAGAAATAGCAAAGAGGAAAAAAATAAAAGAAGGAAAGAAGAGAAAGAACGCAGGAAAACGAGCTTTGCAAAGGAATACAAACCAACGACACAAACGAATAAGCAAGAAATACGAGTAGTTTAGGATACCGTATACAACATATTGTAGAGTTTAGAGTGTAGAGCGTAGTGTTGTGTTGTGTGGTGGTGAGAGCAGTCAGAAAAAATCAGTTTTGCCTTTCGTCCACACTCTTTCTCTCGCTCTCCTTCGCTCACTCACTCACTCTCGTTCTCTCTCTCTCGGTCGGTCGGTCGTTTTCTCTCTGCTCTCTGCCGTTTTGATTTGAATTTGAATTCTTCATCTTAATGTTATCTTGCTTAGGTGTATTAACCTTATGTTTGTTTTTCCAGCCGTATAAAATGTGGATATGCTTGGATTGGGTTGTATTGTATTTTAGCCAGCATAAATATGCAGTTCCACCTTTCTTTCTCTCTCTCCCTCTCTCTCTCTCTCTCTCTCTTGCAGGGCGATCACGAGTCTGATTAGAATCCTATGAATTTCAACTACTACAGCAATTATGCATAAATAGCTTTCCCTGTTTTACATTGTACACTGTACACTGCTGTACACTGTAATAATATAATGTATAATATACATAATACATTGTACTGTCGTATTGGATTATGTAGAGCGATGGACGATGTTGATGTAGACTTTTGATTCCAGATCCAACTCCAGATCCAGATCCAGACACACAAATGTAGCATACAGAAACTTAAGATTTTAATCCTAGTCAACTGTTCCAGAGTCCAGAGAGAGAGAGAGAAAATGTTACTTTGTGCAGATATTCAAAACCACGGCAGAAATACATTCGTAGTTCATACAGTCGTATACTCAATACTCAATACTCACTCACACATTTAGATAAATACACGCAGGCAGCATACATGACATGTGGGTCTACACTCTACAATCTACACTTCACATCGCAAAGTGTGTGTGTGTGTGTTTGAGGGAGAGAGACTGAGACTGTGAGAGAGGTCAATTGTTAATTGAGATTGTAATTTCAATGTACAATTGTGAAATTTCAATAATGACTGTGTAATGTCATCATAATGATCCTCATGAATGGAATGGAATGGAACAGAGTTTATTTATACACACTGCACACATGCGAAAGATAGCAAGAGATACAGAATGAAATAAACTGAACCCAAGAACCGAGAAGAAGAAGCAATGAACGAGTGAGAAAATGATGACAAGTAAATGCTAAATACATCTCCATTCTATATTCTCCATCATACGTATCTGGTATCTTTCTATGCACTATGTATGTGTGTAGTATGTACAATGTACAATGTACATTTCTTCATACTTGATGCATACACTGACGGATTTGGATTAGGAATTAGGAAGGAACACTCAAAACTCCAGAATCATCATGAATAATTTAATTTTCTAATTAAATATTAAAACATTTATCTGTGTAATGGGATGCATGAGCTATACAGAATAAACGGAGATTTTGAACGTTAGGCTGATCCTTTAAAACAGATCATCGCTGTATATTGTATATATCCAGTGTCTAGTATCTACTATCTACAGTACAGCATAATTGTTCAATGTACAAGTGTTTATTATATTTACGACTAAACTACAGTTTTGTCATATATATAAAAAAAGTCATGTAGGTTTGCTACAGTTCAATATTCAATACGACGTGGCATTTTTCCTCCTTCTCCTACGTTTTTTCGTCTTGTTCATATTTCGTATTTTATATATAATATATACATGTAGTTTGTACTTTGTACACAGTAATAAACTCGAGACTTAAGTTAAGATTTACATTCAACATTCAACAGTATGCAATTTATGTATTTAAAGATTAAGATAAAAATCATGGTCTATGGTGTGGTGTGGTGTGGTGTGGAGTAGTATAATATTATATATATACAATCTGTACTGTATTATACATAATAATATGAAACGAGAGGGCGAGAAGTCACGTGTATACATGTACACATTCGGAAATATTATGTGCAGACAGATATATTATTACATTACAATATCATACATCTGCACACATGTACATATTAACCGATCCATATAATATGCCAAACACCAAACACCAACAACCAAAAACCAACAACCACCACAATCCACAATATACTTAAAACTAGGAAATACTTATTTTTGTCATTTCCATTCCTCCTGATTTACATGATGCATATAAAACATCAAGCATCAAGGCTCCAAAAGCCTATTTATTTATTTATTATTATTTACCCCCTAGAACAAAAAACTAAGAAAGTAAAGGATAAACGATAAAGGATATGCACTAATTTCAAGAAAATGAAAAGAACCCGAAACGTTATTTGTCGTTTTCGTTTGTCGTTTTTATTTGTCTGTATTTTGGATTTGTGTATGAAATGAAATATCTACACTCTACGCATAAACCGTTTGAACTATTTCATCGAAATCTTAAATCTCTTTTTCTCTCTTTCTCTCTGTTTCTCTCCTTCCTTGAATGTTGAACATTTTGACTTAAATGATATGTGTAGTATACAATCTGAAATTAATCGTATTGTCGGATCATGTTGTGTGTTGTGTGTGTTATGAAGGGGTACTTTCAACTTTTAACATGTTGAGAATAGAGAGTTAAGAGTAGAGAGTAGAGAGTAGAGAGATGTGAACTGTGAAGGAACGGAAAGGAAAGGCAGGGGAAATGGAAGGCATGACTGTGCGAGTAAGATGACACCGCAATACACAATAAAAGATCGATTAGAATAATTACATTATATTATACGACACTTTATGGTAAATAGAAAACGGGGGTTGTGTCTGTATCTGTTTGTACAGTCTACATTCTTCATCCTTCATTCTACATGTTCCATTTTGAAGGAAGGCTGATGTTCAAAAAAAGAAGGGAAAAAGATGGACCGGTGATGAAGGCACAAAGGGAAAAAAATTTAAATAAAACATGTTGGATGTTCAGATGTGGAATATTGAAAATAAAATAAAGTACCTATCTGTATTTATTAATAGTGTATCTTGGTTGTGATATATTATGATATAGAAAGTGGAATAGGTATGGAGTTTGGAGTAGAGATTCAAATGATACACGTACATCGTACATAGTGCATGGAAATAAGAAATAATAATATATTATAGGTATACATGATATTACATATTTTTATTATGTTGCTTTATGTATAATGCTGTATGCTGTTTTGTGTGTTGTGTTATGTTATTTCAAATCAAGTGGAAATGGAAGATGAGACAGAAACAGGGAGAATATTGAATATTATCTAGTATCTAGTATCTGTATAGTCAATAGTCATAGATTTCCTGGGTGTATGTAGTATGTACATTGTACATGTCTGCATCGGAAAAGTGCATAAAGTACACACATACATTTTTTCTCTAGATAGTAGATGGTAGATATAATATATCATAATATGTAATATGTCATGCATAAATAGTGAGAAGAGGGGAAAAAAGTAAAATAAACGATATTGTTGAGATAACCTCGTATGAAAATAAACCAGAATCCGTTACACTTTTGACCTAATAGATAAAACGATGACCTTTCTCCCAACTAAAAAGCTAAAACTAAAACTTCCACATTTGAAAACTAACTGAGGGAGAGGGCGACAGAGACGGAGAGTAAAAAGTAAAAAGTATCATATAAATATCTAGATAGATAGGCAGATAGACCGATGGATGGATTGAAAAATAAGTAATATTCCTATTCCTGTGTCTCTTCCATCATGTATATCTAGCATCTAGCATCTTGTATCTAGTATTTAGTAATAGCAAATCGCAGCATCATTTGTATTAAAAAACAAACTGTTCGTATAAATTTTGTATGGGAGCAGAAAGCAGAAAACAGAAAGCAAGATTTTTTTTATAATAAGAGCAAGTCAAGGGAATGAATGAACGAATGAAGTTAAAAAAAAAGAAGAGAGAATATAATATTTTATTCCTATATCTGTATGCATACATTTTCTTATCTAGTGTCTTTTAAGTATTAAGTATTAGAGTTTAGAGTTTAGAGTAGAGATAGGACTTGAGACTTGAGTAGAAAAAGTACAAGATGAAAACTACGAATACGAATACGCATAGGAAAAATAATACGGAGAAGAAGACCAAGAAGTAGAATGAACAAAGTGAGTGAGAAGTAAAAATATATAGGAATAGAAGGAGCAGAGAGAGAGAGAGAGAGACAGAATGAATAAATAAAACCCTGAATAGATAATGTACTTGATCATGATCATCATCATCATTCCTTTCTATTGGATTCGAGTAGGAAGACAAACTAAGAAGAAGAACCAAGAAGTTGGTACAATATAAAATGTGTATGTTATGTTATGTATTGTGTTTTGTGTTTGTATAATATGCAGTAATATGCAATATGTGAGTCTGTTTTCAGTTGGTTTGACTAGTTAGTTAGTTGGTAGATATATTTGGTATTTGGTAGATGATACAAGAGAGAATACAGAGAAATGATACTTCTTGAACTGTTATTGTATCTTGTATGTAGTATGTACAATGTACAGTGTAAAATATACGCAAGTTTTCACTATGTAGTATGTAGATTCTAGATTCTGGATATGCATTGAACATTGAAGTTTCTATGTATGTATGTAACTACGAATGGCAGTCTTAATGTCTTTGTGTCACCAAGATTTGGAAAAAAACCTGTTTGGAAACCTGGCTGTTTGGTTCAGCAACATATTTGTCAACGTGGATTGGATGGATAGTGGTTGTTGGTTGTGCTTGCTTCCCTGCCTGCCTGATTCTGATTCTGATCCTGAATTTGAATCTGACTCTGGTTCTTTCTAGAAGAGAAGAAGAGATGTCGAGTTGAATGCGTCTGGATGAACCGTCTACAAACTACAAAACTACAAAAGTACAAACTACAGCAGTATACAGTGTACAGTTGGTTGTAAGTGTGTGTACTTTATAGTCCTCAAATCCACATCAACTTATTCCTATTCCAACAACATCAACCCTACAACATTACACATTACACACACCAATTTCTATGCATATAATATAAATACATGTATCCTCGTGTAATTCACCAGTTCATTTCATTTAATCTTCATAATGCTTACTCAACTAAACTCCATACTCCATACTCCATGTTGTATAATATATAATGTAATAATAATATTATTATTATTCGTGTATATGGTGTCTTACACGTTATATCTATGTGCAATGCCCACTGTGGCTAGTATCTAGTATCTAGAATGTTAGAATGTATGTAGAACCATGTAAAAGAAGAGGGTACAGGGTGCTTAGTCGTCTTGTTTTTTTTTTATTGTACCAGAATCATACCGACGACGACGATGTCCAAGCTCCAAGATCCAAGCTCCAAGCTCCAAGCCGTGGCAATTTTTTAAAGATGATCAACTTTTTCAATTGGATTCAGCATGCGGCATTTGGCAGTTCCCTCCTCATTATGCATGTTGCTTTATACACTGTGCACTAACTAACTAGGAGGCTCGTTACTCGTTCGGTCCCATGTCATGCAACTTTTTTTCACCATGTAAATATTTACACATCTATAATGTCTATAATGTCTCAGGTACATAATACACAATATAATAAGTTGTACTGAATACTGAATACTGGATAATGGATAACAATAGTATTGCATATTGAATACCTACTACCTACATTATCATGTATTATATACAGTCATTTTGAATTTTGATTTCTTTTTACACATACCTATCTACTACCTACAAGTTACAAGCTGGATACATGTACAATTACAGGGCGAGATCTTGCTGACTTCAGTTCAGTGCCGGCACGCGGTTGTCCCTCACTCTGAAATGTACATATTTATGCCTACGTTCTGTTCTGTTCTGTTCTATGTGAGATGCGAGATGTACTATTTCAACTTTCAACGTATCTCAAAGTGACCAAGAGTCAAGAGGATTCACGCGCTTTTACGTGGTTCTTCTACTTTTTTCCCCAATAAATACTTATAATTTAGAATACACAATGTACTTGATACATTATACATAAATTATAATGAATATGCATAATATATCATCATGTATATACAGTAAATATTACAAGCACGTGCAGAAATTATTCATAAATATTTATCTTGTACACAGTGGTCCAAAATCCAAAAGTTAGCTGACGACCGGCGACGGACGGAAACTGAAACTCCAATGAAGATATTATCCAACAATTCCTGCACATATGAAATATAATGGACAATCGAAAATACAATGGACAACTTATCCGAGCTTTCAATTTCCTCAAAACTGAAGATTCAAGATTCAAGATTAATTTCTAAACTGATGTACTTTTCATTATTTTTCTTTCTGTCTTTTGTATTTGAGTTCTTTTGTGTTTATGAATACTAATCACCAATCCCACATTATATCTTACAAATATACTGCAAACTATCAGAAAAACGAGAATGAGACTGTTTCATTTGAGATTCAAATTCAGTATTTAAAATTGATCTGTTCTTATGTAATTTAAACAAAATATGTGAATTAAAGTCAGACATTTTCTGATCCAAAAGGTAAAACATGTACAATGTACACAGTTCAGTTATTTGGTACGTAAATGATGTAGCATGTACAATGTACATTGTAGATATAGACTATATCATATAGATGCTGTATTATACCTTTTATACATACAAAAAAGAGAAGTTTGCCCAAACTTGTAAACTTTATGACGTTTTTTGTTAAAATACTAATAAGGTACTTTTATTTGCATTAGACAGCTGCATAATATTGAACATTGAACATGGTCATTGTGAAAGGTTACGGAACAAGAAAAACCGTTTGAAGATTTCATGCTTCTATTTTCATAAATTATACTGAAAACTTTTTCGCCTGTCTTTTTGGCAATAAAGTAAATGCAAGAATTATACGTCAAAACTCAAAAGTACAGTAAACTTTGAAAAGTAAGGATAAAAACTATCTCTTTCAGCATGTACTGTTTGCTATTGTACTGTTAACATTCACCTTTTGAATAACAAGATTTAAAATTATTTCTCTACATCGAAATTGGGAGCTGGGCATTCAATTTTCAATTTACACGAAAAATAACTCTGTACCTGAAAACTGGCAACCAAACGGTTAATAATTTCAGATTTATTGTTTTTAAAATTTATATAATTCAATTTTGAATATCTACCATCTACAGCAAGGCATTTAGTTTTTTTCTATTTTCAAAAGTCAGTATAGTTGAGTGCAAATAAAATTCATCAAGAACACTAAAAATATGTTGAGTATTTTATGAATTTTCTGCATGCATAAATAATGTATATAATAAATAATAATACATAATACACTCATTTGAATGACTAGTTATACTGCTTACGCTGATGATGACTTTTATACTGCTTACTTTTACATTTTACATCATTCACTAATATTTAAGTAAATATGTCTAATAATTTATAAGAACAACATTCTTTGAAAATTGAACAATAATACTGAATAGTATGAAAAACAGTACTGAAATTCTAAAATAATTCAAACGATGTAGAATTCGCATCGTCAGTTTTTCATTGAATTAAAATGTGAAATATACACGAGCCTGAATTTATAATTTTTGCATCGCATACCGGAAAAACTGTGGTTTTAATTTCTATTAAGTAGTTTACATTATACCGTTTTAATTCATTGAAATTAGGAAATAATACTGGATTTGAAATTTGACTATCTTTCACAAGCACAAAGCGGAAATAAGCTTACGCAAAGAGGTTTTATGTCTATTCGTATTCTTAGATATTTCGGAGAAACATATTAAACAGTCATATTTGTATTGTTTTCATTTCAAATTCATAATAATTAGAAACTATATAACATTATTCCGAAATGCAAATCAAAAAATTGACACTCATCACTTTTTTAGATCTTTTACTTTAACACTGGAAAAAATCTCAATGTACGAAAATGCGTCTGTCTAACATGTCTAACCCAAAACAGACAAACATAGACACATTTACAAAACATTCTTTTGAACACAATTTTTCCATAAAGAATGACAATTAACATTGAAAAATAAACATTGCAAGGATAATAACAAACGCATGTATGTATATATATACACAAAAAATACACACGGAATGTTAATTATAAGAATATATTTGCTATTTTTTTTACTATCTCTACACATCAGTCAGCTGTAGACTAATTTGAGCTTGTAATATATGTACAATTTTAATTTTTACTATCTCTGTTTAGCATTTATAAATAATATTTAATAAACAGTATTCAAAATCATTAAGTTCTGTGTGTTTTATGCTTGTCCATCTATATAGTCTATAGACGGACAAAAAAGCTACTGCTAGGCATCTTTATATTATGTGAAAGTGTTTTAAAAGTTAGAGAAGAGTTGTCGGCACATGGACAATGGTGAGCTTAAAATAAAAGTCCGTCTGCGGGTTCTGGGAATTTTCCTGCATACAAAATAAAAATATTGTTGATTTTAGTCCTAATTATTAAATAATATTGAATCATAAACTTGTTAAATCTGAATCAATGTTTAATGTATTACTTCAAAACGACTTTGATTATCTGTAAAATCAATAAAATGTCTCAATTTTAACTTACGATGTAGCAACACACGTGTAAATTGTAAATAATAAACATTTGGTCGATCCACGATCCACGATCCACCCATATACTTTGATTTTGTCATATGTTTGAGGATGGAGATGGAGAAACACAGTTTTATGTAAGAGTACTATACAAACATGTGTTTCTGCATGATATAAAATAAACAAATACATAATTAATTAATATCGATCTCTTAATCACCACAAAATATGCTTCGTAAACTTAAAGTCTTCATCTCATTCTCTGTAATCTGTAGATGAAACGTATACACGGACATCGGACTCACAAGCATGTTGCAAAATTTTTTAATTGTGAAATCCAAAATAAACAGGAAAATTTACCAATGATGTACTACAGCTTCGGTTTGTTTATACTTGACTGCATAACAAATAATAATCAATGTGTGTCATAATATGACACACATTTTACGAAATCTTTCAATTTGATTTGCAAGTTTTCAGAAGAAAATGAAAATGAGAGAAATTGAGTTGTGTACATTACGCATCTTCGCTGTTTGTATTTCAAATATATAATGTTACAAATTGATAGTGATAAATTTATAAAAAGTATCTGGAATCTGGAAGAAAGTAGGTGTACACATTATTTTCATTAAACTCTAAAAATAAAAAGTATGTAACTCAAAATACATTATCAAAGGCTTGAAATAATAAAATGTTACATTCTGATTTGCTTTGGTCCTTCCTAAAAATGCTTCTTTGGCAAATGTTGGAAAAAAGAAAAAAAAAAACGTTTGTAAAAACGTTCAAAAATGGCTTCCACAGCCGTGAGAGAATGATGAAAAAATGATTGACAGCTATTGAACAAGTGAAAAATTCATGACCTTACCCTTCTAAACATATGTACTGATTATATAGTGACTGATTATATAGTGACTGTAGACTATAGACTAAATTGACTGCTGTAATATTTACATTTAAAACTTCTTTGCCGTTGTACACAGTATATAGTGTGTTATTTGTTATTTAGAAATTTTTACTACGACATTCATATTTACAATTTTTTCCAGTTGTTTATTGTTTCGTCTATATAAATCAATCTAATAGTTATACATTTCCGTTTCTCGGTATACACCGACCTGGAGCCCAAACGGCTCAACTGATTAACTTGAAATTTGGAACATAAGCTCCTGAGGGGTCAAGTGAGCGGTGTCATTTATAAAAAGTGAACTTTGACCCCTTAAAGGGTTCCCCAGGGGGAATTGGTATTTTACGCCTATAGAAGTGACGTTTTATTCGGTTTCTATGAGTTACAAAACTAAAGTAAACAAAGAAAGTACTTTGTTTCCTTGACGGAAAAGTTTACGCATTATCAACAATCTCTTAACAAGAAATTAAAACCATAGAAACAGAAATTTATGAACAATTTCCCGATTTTTGGGTTTTCCAGTACGAATTTTGAGTAGGTTTAAGTTGAAAAGGTTTAACAAGAACATCGAGGTTTTATGCAAACTCTCAGGGTCAAAAATTGAATGTATAATTAATTTATTGAATTTTATGTTTTTCTAACAATTTTTTCAAAATAAAGGACGAAATAACAGGGAAGCCGAAACTCGGGAGCTATAAAAGTGTTTATGAAATATTTAAAAAGATAAACGATTTTCTGAGCTTTTATTGTAGGATTTTAAGGGTATTGCCAAGTGTCAAAGGTCTCGATAATGAGGTTACTACAACCATTTTTAGATATTTTACATATACCCTTATGAAAAACGGGGTACGGGGAGGATATGGGAAAGTTAAGACGGCAAAATCTTTATATGATACTGAGAGTGTTGTATTGCATTGATACATTAAAAGAGAGGGGCTACTAAATTTTCAAAGTACTCACGGGTTTCAAATGTTCAAGTCAATCAGTTGATATTTAAAAAATTCCGTAACGTATACAAAGTATTTGTATTAGAAAAGACACATACGAGAAACGAAAACCATAACTATTAGAATGATTGTGCCCGGAGGGCACCGAGCTTTAACTTGTAATAAATAATAATGCAATAGTATCAATAATCAATAAATCAATAATAAAATGATTACTGTTGTTCACTTTTCCAAACTGAACTGAACAGGAAACAAAAGAAAATAAAATGTTTCAAAATCACAATTTTATTAACTATTTACTGTACACACAACGCCAGCTTTTGACATTTATGCAAAATATGCATAAATTGAACAACCGTTACTTTTTCCCATTTTGTGTCATAACAAAAACAGTACTTAAAATGCTCATCCTCAGTACTTCTAAATATACAATATACACACAGACAACTTTTTACACAATTACTATGTTGTAACAACAACTTGGAATGATTTTTGACAGGTGGTTCAACAGAACAAATAAAAAATAGGGACCAACCTATATTTTTGTCAAAAAAATTAATGTCTGTAAATATATTTTACAGTCTATAATAATGATGTGTGTACTGTGTACTGTGTACACATTGGACATTTCTGAGCTACTTGTTTTTGTTTTCATTTATTTACTGCTATAAAATGTTATCAAATGTAAAATTTTAACAGTTTTACCTATTCACAAGTCACAAGGTCAAATAAAATGATACAAAAGTCTTTTCATATGGGTGATTTACACCAGACGAATATTTTGAAATTCCCTTTTTTCTGTTTTCATTTCAATATTGTCAACTTCAGATAATACACATGACGAAAACCTGCTCAAGTCTAAGTGCATGTATCTATTGTGTACTTGTGTATAGTATCATTTTATTTATCATTAAAAAAAACTTTCATTTTAGACGAATTCTTCATCATTTTTTTGCTTTTGTTTCTAAATTACTATATATACTCACATGTGTTAGATTTTCAGTTTGCAAAATAATGCGACAGCCTAAACCCTATATACAGTATACAGTATACAGTCTACCCACAGCAAAACATTAGAAGCTGCAAAATTACAAAATACACACAGGAGGAGGATAGGTGTGTAGAGAATAGAGAATAGAAAATACAAGGTTCACTTGTGTCTAAAGTATAGAGAATGGGAAACATGGACACAGGAAATCAATTAACTCGAACAAAGTCTTATCTAAAAATCAACAGGACCATAAAAGTTGGAGAAATAAAGAGAGAGAAAGGCAAAAGTGAAACAGTTTTCTCTCTGGCACTGTGGGATCTAGGATCACATCAAATCACGTATAACTAAAATATATACTCCTGTAATATACTTATTGTTAGATACGTGTATAGTACATACATAATAAGAGTTTTAGAAGAAAAAAGAAAAAAAGCTATCTATATTCAAAAAATACAATAGTTATACACAAATTATTATTATTATTATTACACAAGCATGCATATAGTGTCTGTGTATATAATATTTGTTCATGTTTCAAAACGTTTTCAAACAAATTACACAGAAAAACAGACTGTAGAATGTAGATATATACATAATATATCGTTACATGATAATAACGAAATAACTACATAATACAAAATATACATGCTGTAAATGTCATATGTATAATATATGTCTCTGTAAGACCAAATTTGTACTCTTTATAATGTACAATAATATATATTATAGATACACAATACACACACACTTCCTCCGCCTACGTGGAACAAACGTAGTAAAAACCATCAGTAATTATCAAGAATTTACAAACAAAATTGAATCATTACAGATATTACACAGCTATTACGTCTACAGTGTACACTGTAAAGTACGTATTATCTACATACATATTATTATGGTGTTTGAGAGATGTATGCTTTGTGTAAATAGTAAATAGTGCATGTTTTGTATTTTGTATAGAGATCTACAAATCACTTGAGTAAAATTAAAACAAGATACAGATTATTCCTATTCGTAATACTAAGTAAATGCGTAGTCACTAATGACAAGTAATTATCATGATGATACTTTTGTACCTTACACATATCTTTACATAATAATATGTATTGTTCAACAATCATCAAAGTTATCAGTGTCAAAATACAAAATACAAGTATCTTACATCTTTTCCAATTTGTATAAAATATATAATATAAATATTATTATAAGTTACAGTACATAAAATATTATATAGTTACATATTTTAGCAAAAAATCTATATATTATTTTTAACAATTTACATATTTTTGATGTGCCTAATTTACAAGAGCATTTCTTATACCTTTTTTATGCTGCAGTTTTTAGTTACCTACACTATATCTCTCGAAAAAACTTGGATGGACATTAGCCATATTACATAACGGATACAATTTCTCAAACAAATTTATCATTTGTCATAATATTATAAAATTTACATAAATAAGTCCGTTTAAATATCAAGATTCAAGATGAAAATTACTCGGAAATTGGAAAGACGTTTTTGCTTGCTCCAATCATATTTAATATGTTACTGATTGGAACTTTTTTTTCACAAACAATAATATAGTTGTAAGAAAAAAATGCTCAAAGTGGTCAAAGAAAAGTGATGACAGTTTTCCAGAAATATCAAAAATCAACCCATTATGTGTTGAATGAACAAATGTGAACGAAAAGGAGAAGAAGTGAATCAAGAAGATTTATCATTATGTATAATCAGTGAGTACAATGAGAACGACGGTGAAGACGACAACGATGACGAAGAAAAAGACGATGAAAGACGAAGATCATGATGATTTTAACAATCAGCCAGTGCCTGAAACATTTTGCTCACCTATTATATTTAATGTAAGACACTTTGGTATTTTATGTATACAATTTAAAAAGTCAATTAAGGTCATAAGCGAAAGGATCAGGCGATGGAGATTGTTTTGATAATATTATGGTCCTTTTGTAAATTCAATGTACTCACAGATTATTATAATGTTCATTCATTCGTTCCTTTTCATTCGTTGGGTTTAACTATATTAACTATAAATAGAATTTTCTATAGAGTTTTTAAAATATTATGTACTTTTTCTCTTTCTTTTCTATGTTCTGTCATTTTTTTAACCTCTTTCCACGTGTGTGGTTGGAGTTGTACATAATAATAATAATAATACTAATAATCTAGCTTTACTATTTCTTTCTTTCTTTTCTTTCTGTTAACTTGTCAATTGTCAACCAAAAGCCAAGCCAAAAAAGAACTAATCAACATTTTGTATAATTGTTCGACTTGTATTTTTTTTAATTGTTTTGTTGTTGCTGTTGTTGGATTTCTATTAGTATTTGTATTTGGATTTTTTGTATTTCCTCCAAAAGAGCCGAGAGTTGTTAATATTTGTTCTAACTACAAAGGTCGTTCTGTTTTCTGTTCTGTTGTCTGGCTCTTGTTTAGGTGATGAAGAGTGTGAGAGTTGATTGTTGATGATGAAGATTAAAAACCTCCCTGATGAAAACAAAACCGGAAACATACACACCTGAAACTTTGCTCACTGATGCGCTCAATTTTTCACAGTAAGAGCAATAGATTCAGGCATACATGTTCGGCTTTTACAATTATTCTCAATTATCGTCTATCTGCATCTCTTCAATCCTCGTGTCTGCAGTTGTCGTCGTCGACTATCCATTCCATATCCAACTCTCTCTCTCGCTCTCTCTCTTTCCGTCTGTCTATCCAATATCCATCAACCACTCCCGGAGCTCGCAAATTTATCTCCTCCTCTTCTCCTCTTCCGCCTTTTTCTCCCTGCTGTTTTTCCGCGTTGAGTATCTATCTGCTATCTGTTCTGTTCTGTTCTGCTCTGGTCTGGTCTGGTCTGTGAAAAAAATCCTATTCGGAAAAAAATACAGAGAAAGAAAGAAAATGGTCATGTACTTTTTTTTTTCTCGCTATCTCTCTCTCTCTCTCTCTCTCTCTTTCGTTGTTGTTCATGCTGTTGAATAATATGTGTACTTGTTTGTAAGTACATATAATGTACACATTGTACACATGTATAATAGAAATGTATTATGTATATTATATTATATGATATTGTATATTGTATTATATTGCATGCGTTTTATTCTGTTTCTATTTGTGTAAAGTCGATGTGGACGTGGACGTGGAAGTCGAAGTGGAAAGTAGAATTCTCCAGCATATGTCCAGTGAAGAAGCTCATGAATTCAAAATTAACAACCCAGTAGAGGATTTCCAACAACAGCCAACCAAGTTTTTGCTAGTGATGCTGATACGCTGCTGCGTTTTCCTCCTTGTTTTGTTTTGTTTTGTTTCTCTTGGTTTGTGCTGTTGTCTGTTGTGTACTCTATATTTGTTTGCTGTTTCTCTCTGTCTTTCTTGGTGTATCTCAGCTCTGAGCTCTCAGCCTCAGATTTCTATGCGTATACAAGATACAACATGGAAAGTAGAAAGTGTGTGTATGTTCGTATGGGTTATGGGTGGTGTGATGTGATCGAGTTTGTATGCTTGTCGTCTACTTCATCGTCATCTCGGTCGGTTCGTTGAGTAGTAGTCAAGTGTGTATTAGGAAAATTGCATTCATGTCATTAAATTATCTGCTCTTTGTTCCATCTTCTTGTTCTTCTTCCACTTTCTTTCATGTAGTCAAGTTCTATTAGCTGTCTCTCAGTCTCTGCCTCTGTCTTTTCTATTTTCTCCAGCTCCAACAGTTTTGCTTCTGCTTCTGGTGGTTTCATCTCTTTCTCTTTGGCTCTTCAAGTCCTTTCTCTATCTTGTCTCTGCTTTGTTTCCAGTTTCTAGTTTCTAGTCAGCCATCCAGTCAGCCAGCGAGCCAGCATTGAAGGAGCCAAGAGCAAAGAGCCAACAGCCAGCACTTCCGTCTCCCATCACCAGTCACTTCACTCTCTTGACTTGACTTTCTATAGGAAAGAGACAAAAAGGATAATACTAATTAGTCTAGTCTTAATGCTCAATTTGACGACAAGAATGTCCACAATTATTAATATCATTCATATATCATATATACACATGTATATGTACTATATTATATTATATTATATAGTATACATTATACATTAGATAATAAATAATAAAATATCTACTTGATGATATAATACTTGATCCTTTTGTTTTATCTCATATCTAATAATTTACTATCTTTCTTCTACAGACTTTTGTAGCTTCCAGAAATATGTTATAATATATTACATGCGTATAGCAGATTCTAGATTGTTATACGGATTTTAGCAAGATCAAACTAGGTTGTGGAATTTTATAGTCTTTTTTCATTTCATACATCATAAAAGTAATGTAATGTGAGAGTGAGAGAAAGAAAGAAAGAATGAAAGAGTAAAGAATCAAGTTGATATGATATTATGATGAAGGATTAAAAATGAAAAGAAAAGATGAAAGAAATGAGAACTATTATTACATCATGATGATGACGAGGATGGGATGATGATGATGATTTAAAGTAAAGAGTATAGACTTTAGAATGTAGAATGTAGAATCAAGGATGAAACTTGAACTCTATCTCTATCTGTACATTGTACACAATGCATATTACATAATACAGTATAAAGTTCTCAATTCTCAATCCTCACTATGAAAAATACTATTCAGAAAAAAAAACGATAAGTCTCGAATCTCAAATTCCATTCCAAGTCCAACTCCATGTCCAAGTCCAACCAAGCAGCCAGCTAACCAACAACTAACAACTATCCGACCAACAACCAACAAGCGACCAAAGAACAAAACAACATGAACAAACGTACACACGGATGAGTATGAAATACTTGTAATGGAATGGAAAATGGAATGAAATGAAATAATAGGAATATGAATATGAAATACCCTCGTCCTCCTCAATCCTCAATTTTCCAAAGAGTACATAATATAATAATGTAGGATAATATTATATAATATAAGTAATATGGCCAGAAGGCTTTAAATAAATAAACAAGACAAGCGATCAACATGAACAACAACAAATTCTCTTCCCACTATTGTAAATTACGGTAATTAACTTTTTTTTTCTCCCTTCTACTCTAAACTCCAAACTCCAAACTAACTTTATATTATACCATTCCATTCCAGAATATCTACTGTCTACTGACTATGAACTATGAGGACGATGGTGATGGCAATGCTGATGATGACGACGACTGACCACCTTTGAATACTCTAATACCTAATGTAGAATGTAGATATTTCGAGAGAACAAAGCAAAGCAAACCAAACCAAAGGAATGTCTTGTATTCTTTTTACTTTTCTTATCAAATATCACACAAAAACATTGCATATATTCAATATTCACCATGATCCGTGATATTATTATATTATTCTGTCTTCTTTCTTTTTTAATTTCAAAATGAGACGGACACGAACATATTCTGTATTGTCTTTTGTGAAAACAATAGGTAGAAAAATTTGAAACTCAAACTCAAAGTAAAAACTCAGCTTCCTCCTAAATTTTTCATATAATATTCATATTCATCAAAGATAATTGATATTTGATATTTGATATTTCATGAAATCGGCTATTGGAAAAACAAAACAAAAACTGACTCCTTTCCAAAAATTTGATAAAACAAACAAACAAACAAGCTTGAATGATATTCAATAAATAATGAATAATGTACATTCATTGAATATTGAATTAATAGATTGCACAATGTACAACATGACCATTCACCATTCACAATGCACAATACTCAATACACCAGTTGCTATTGCCACTTTGTTGGTTGGTTGGTTAGTTTGGTTTTTTTTCCCTTTCCTTGAGGGAATTATCCCAATTCCCAATTCTCCTTTGTTTTTTCTACATGTAATACACAATATATTGAATATTGAATATATACAATAATAAAAAATACTCGTTATATTATATTATATTATATATTATATATGACTCCACAGTAAAAACACCACTCACTTTTTATCTATTATTTCTATTTCTCTCTAGAAAATAGTCAATAACACTCACACACACCTTAATTTTACAGGATTTATGAATGTATAAAATATATTATGTAAAATTCAAAAACTTTTTTCCCCAATGTATTTGATACTAGATTCTAGGTTCTAGATACTATTAGATATCAATGATCAAATCACAAATCACAATCCGTCGATAACGAGAGATGTTATCCATTATCAGAGAAGAAGAAGAAGAAAAGGCTGAAGATGATGAAGAAGCATCCCAATTTAATTCAATTCAACTCAATTTATCTCCCGTCTCTTTCCTTTGTCTTTGTCTTTGCTCTTTGTTATTTTTTTCTCAGAGTTTATTGATTTATTACGATTTTAGATTAGGATTAAATATTTAAGGTCACAACATTTCTTTCTAGATGAAACTTGAAACTTAAAAAATTGAAAATCAAATCAAGAAATCATAACTAACTCAATATTCAATATTCAACACTCGAAGTTGACAAACTAAAAACAAAATCAAACCAAAACTAGCTTTGAAAAATCACTGTATGTATTATATTTGTTTTTCACTTGTGTGGTTGTGAATGTGAATTCCAGTGCCAATGCCAATGTCTCGTCTCATATTACTACAGGATTAAGAAATGTTTATACATTCTTTTTCTTTGACTAACAAGTAAGTTAGAACTTAGAGTGAAATGAGAAAATGCGAGGACGGCGATGAAATAGAGATGGAAAACGGGGGAGCTTTGATTTCAAGTTTCAAGCGTGCTGAATTTGGATTATACTGTTTTCTGTCTTCTGTTTCTGTGTTCTGTGTGTAGTGTTTATTATAGTTTGTAAAGTCCAAAGGGAAGCAAAGTGCAAAGTGAATACGTGGATCATGGATTTGGATTTTGGACTGTGGATTTGGATTGTAGATGCTACTGCTGCTGATGCTGCTGATGATGACGATGATGATGGGAGAGACAATGCGAATCCCCATGTATGCACTCAGGAGGATTGTATTTAATACTACTCAATCTAATACAACAACTAATAATAATATAATGCAAAAAAAACAGAAAACGAAACGAAACGAAAACGAGCAGGCAAGACGGATAAAGAGACGAGAGAGACAGAGATGGAATGAAAAAACAGTGAGAGATAGAGTCGAGTAGAATAGAATGTTTTAAAAAAAAATAACAACATACAGAACACAGAATAGAGAATTGAGAATATAGAAATATAGAAGAGAAGAGAAGAGAGAGGAAGGTAGTAAAAAGTGTATGAAGGATGTAAAAAGATGTGAAGACCCCTTCGGTCGTGGCTACACCCACACTTCCTGCCCTCCAGCTAAATTCTCTTCTCTCTTCTATTTTATTTTTCCTGCAATCTACACACATCCAAATCCACATCCACACAGACATACAGAACAGACAGAGGATTCTCTTTTAAAAACCATACTATATTTTATATTACATTATATTATATTATTATATGTGCATACACCATACACCATACACAGAAAGAGCAGTGCAAACCATTGCAGAGTGACAGAGAGTGAGAGAGAGAGAGAACAAAGTACATCAACTACATTATAATAATATAAACACTCCACCTTGTTTTATTTTATACTTTATACTCGAATCTTGAATACATACAACATTCAACATTCAACGTACAAGGCATAATATAATAATATATAATAATATAATATATTCCTATTCCTACTAGCTATCTGTATTTCTACAATAGACAAAATGTGCATACGAAGAGCAGGATGATGCTGATGATGATGTACTCTGTATGCTATATCCTCCGCGAATGTACAATGTGTACAATTTAGTATTTAATGTGTAATGTGTAATGTACATTCGTCTGATTACTTGGATGTAACATGTAGAATGTAGACTTTACAATGTATACTCTAGTCTGTAGACTGTAGACTTTCAACCTAATTTCAACTAATCCAACCATCCATTTACAAATTTACAATCCTCATTTGAACAAAAAAAAGAAATAATAATAATAATAAGAATAGTAAAACACCAACAAAGTTTGTTACTTTTTCTATCTCCATCATTCTACGTTCTACGTTCTACATAGATATTACAATATTACATGCATACATAATTTTTGATGGTGTCATTTGACTCCTTCCCCTTTCTTTCTTTCCTTCTTTCTCTACTTGTTTTTGACTTTGTATTTTGTATCTATCTCTGTATTCTATTTCTCTGTCTGTCTGTCTGCATGTACAATGTACAAGTATTATGTGATATGTATATGCGTATGCTGTTTCACTCTGCATACTAGTACATACTACATACATACATGATGCATATTTGCATAAAAACGTATCATATCACACTACAACATTCACATTCACATTCACGTACTGTGTGTGCAATTCTAGACTCTAGATTCTATGGTACATTCTGTGATTATGAGCCGAACCGAGTCGATGTCGATGTCGATTGTCCATGTCGATGAATTATTAATGAAATGAAATTTATCATACATGCATGTACATTGTACATTGTACATGAACAAGACGACGACATCAAAAAGAGCAAAAATGACAATGCATTCACTACTCTCTACTCTCTACTCTCTACAAACTACAGACGATGACGATGACATAGGGATGAAATAAATATAAAAAAACGGGGTAAATCTATAGCACTTTTCCCTTTACACTCAGTGAACATCAGCCTCATCAGTATCAAACATGAGACATCAGAACATCAAAACATCAGAACCAACAACCAACATGGATTTGCATGGACAATGTCATTTGGTATTTGGTATCATTTGTAATTTGTTCTCTGTACTTTGTATTTTATATACACTGTACACTGTAGATTGTAGATTGTAGGAATAGGTACAAGACACGAGAGCCTAGACACTAGACACCAGATACTAGATACAAGATACACTGTACACTTTAAACAACTACTGTGTGAAGAATCCTAGTAATTTGAATGTTTTTTTCATTCTCCCTCTGCTCTCTCTCTTCTCTGCTCCTATTTATTCTGTACACTGTATAATTTGAGATTTGAGGAAACGAAAATGACACGTCTGTAGTTTGTAGTCTGTACATTTGAACATTGGTACATTTGTACATTAGCAGAGAATGAGAACGGGATGTGAAGTAAATAAGCTAAAATGAAAATGAAGGAGTTTTCAACTATTACAATTATTATTACGGTTATGAGGATTGACTATTGTCACAAGTCACAAGTCACCAACTCCTACATATTTTACATTCTACATTTTACATTCTACATTCTGTATTCTCTTTCTTTTTTTTTCTGTGCAATAATAAATAATTGAAAAAATTGATAGTGAGACGAGAGAGAGAGGAGTGAGACTAAAAAACAAAACAAGTGAGAGTTGAGACATGATACAGTCTACAGACTACAGACTTGAGAGTTGAGACATATGAGAATGAGATAGCTTTGAGATTTGAGCTTTCGAGATGTGTCTCATGTCGCATGTCGCACTTCTGCAAACATTGTATAATGCACACAGTGTATAGTGTACACTGAATGCTGTATGTTCACAGTGGACAGTGGACTGTGGACTGTCAAATTAAAAATGAATGTTTATGAATTTGACCATGTGGAGCATTAGCAAATCACACACTGTGTGCTGTGCTAGGATCTAAAATCTAGGATCTAGGATTACAATGACATTAGACATTATATAATCTAGAATACATTAGACATTTTAGACAATGTGTGTAGTGAGTAAAATGGATACCTACAACTTTGAACCTACAACCTACGTTTTTAGCATTTAGTGTTTAGTATTTATGCATGTGTGAATAAATAAATAAATAAATAAGTGAGTAAGTGCATGCATCTACTTACTTTTTCTCCTCTTTCTTTCTTCTTCTTCTACTTTTTTTGTCTATCTTTATCATTCAAATTTCAAATGGAGATGGTGATGACTGTTATTTTATCCGTATGTTGTATTTCGTACGTGTGCGTCTCTCTCTCTCTCTCTGTTTGATGTTTGATCATTGTGTGAATCTGTGTATATTCGTATATATTAAATATTTTTTTTGTCTTGTTGTTTTTTCTCTATACTCTAAACTATACTATTTTTCTCTCCTTTTGTCTTTTTCTCTTTTGCCATATCTCTGTCTCGTGTTTTGTCTTTTGTCATTGTCGTCATTGTTATTGTCATTGTCATTTTCCTCTCACTTTGCCTTTACTCTTTACTCTTTACTCTTTGTGCTTAAAAGAGAAGAGAAGAGAAACCGGCTGGTGATTTTGAGTGAGCAATATGGAATATGGAATATGATGTAACCTTTAATCTATATTATATTATATGTTTCTCACATGGACGTACAAAGTAGAAAATGAAAAGATAAAAGTATAAAAGCATGGAACTATGGAAAATAGAAGCGAAAACTAAAAGTGTAGCAGCAGGAGCTTCCAGCATAAAAAGCCGGAGAACGGAGAGCCGACCAACTTGAGCTTTGAGCTTTGAGCTCCCAACTGTCAACTTTGTGTACAGTGTAACCCGCTATCTTATCCAAACCAATCCATCTTTTCTCTGTCTCCATTATTATTGTATTATTATCATATTCCCTTAAAAAAGGCGAATGAGAGAGAGAAAGAAGGGAAAAAACGCTCCATATTCATTCTCTATTCTCTGTTCTCTGTTCCGTATTTTCATATCCATATGGAAGGAAAAATGAAAACACGTGTGTGGTGTTGTGTTGTGTATTGTGTATGTTTATGTACGTAAAATAATGCCCACAAAATATGTATCTGTGTTTCCTATTCCATATTCCGTATTATGTTCAGCAGGCAGAATAAGAAGAAGAAGAGAAATATGGAAAAGAAAGAAAGAGAGAAAAAAAACACAGAAAGTCAGAATCAGATTCAGAGAGTGAGCAGGGGTCAACTGGGGTCAAAACGGAAAACACAATCAAATCTAACCCTCATAATCCCAGATCCCAGATCCCAGATCCATAATAATATAATATATAATATTATGTGGTACAATGTGATATGAAATATGTAATACAATATGAGTTTGACCTCTGTCTCATACTCTCTCTTCTCTTTTGCCCTGATCTTTCTCCTTCTCACACTCTTTCCTTGTCTATCCACACACACACACACACACAACATACATATGGAAAAATCATTTGTATTATTCTTATTCTTCTTATGAGCACGAGTAGAAACTAGAAACTAGAAACTTGGAAACTAGGAAAGTAGGAAAGTGACTATTATATCAAATATTTTATGGCTCTCTTTCCTTCTTTCCTCAAAATCTAAATCCAAACACCATAAATCAGAAAACTATTAGGAATTAAGATTTACGATGAGTCTGAGTGTGAAGTGACTGTCAGTTGGAAAAGAATACGAGTTCGAGTACGAGTCACAATCACTATACACTATACACTATACAACACAAATCACAATATAATGAAGAGGAAAATCATCATGATGATTTTGTATGAAATCCGAACCAATCCAACTCCAAAAAAACTCCAACACTTTTTTTCTCACAGGTGAAACCAAACACAACAAACACAAGACAAAACAACATACATAAAATAGAAAATGGAAAGTTATTATCAAATTTATCGAGCTATTATTTTTTTGGAGTTTTGTTACTCTAGGTTTTATATTATTCATTATTCATTATACAAGGAACGAGGAGCAACTGCCTAACCCAAGACCCAAGTGATGAAAGAATCCACGTAATCTAGTGTCTAGTGTCTAATGTAATCCAATATAAAATGGATAGAGAGAATAGTGTGAAATAGGACAATGAATCAACAAATTTCCAAAAACTAAAGAAGGAAAAAAACGGGCAAACTTACACCAAACCAAACCATCTAAATTCACAATTCAAATCTGAATTCGAATCCAAATCCAAATCAGAATGAATGTGTGTGAATTTGAGTCTGAGTCTGAGCCTGAGTTTCTCTGTCTGTCTGTCTGTCTGTCATTTAGTCTATTCTTCTTCTTGTTTCTACTAAACTTCAACTTTAACTCTTAGTTTATCCATTTCTCTTCCTCGACTCTAGACTCTAGACTCTAGACTATATTCTGTACTCTGTACTCAATTCTCTTGCTCGTGCTTCCTTTCTCAGCCGTCTGATTCCTCCTCCGTCCATCCACGTCAAAGTCAACGAAGATTCCCGGGAGTGGGAATCGGATGAGTCTCTTATTCTCTCTCTTTCTCTATTCCTATTTCTCGGAATCGAATCGGAATCACAGAGTCGAAATATGTACACTATCCTTTTCTCCGTCATCCGTTATACTTTATACTTTATACTCCGTGCATACATGCATAAAAAGACGTACAAGTGGAAATCGGACGACGATTCTATTCGGAAAGAGGAAGAGAAGGAAAAAAAACCGAATGGAAATCCGAGACCCAAGACACAAAACACAAAACCTAAATGGAAGAGAAAGGAAGAGAGAGAGAGAAAACCTCTATTTGAAAAAAATGTACTTCCTACACACACACTCATGTATTGTACAATGTACCATCCATTCTATTTTATGTACAATGTACCTACATGTCTAATACCTAATACCTAATGGCTAATGTGGATGTACATACACTTTGTAATAATGTCTACGTGGAACATCATCATCATCAGCATACCACCGACTGACGAGAGAGGAATCGTCATCAACCACTACAAGGCTCTACACTGAACACACTGTACTGAACTTTGGACTCTAGACTACCATCGCAACGGCGGTAGCACTCGTACTCGCAGCGGTAGTCGGTAGTGGTAGTGGTAGCAGCAGCCAGAAAAAGCAAACAGATGGACGGATGGACAGGAACTGGATGGAAATAAGAGACGGAGCACAGAGAAAATGAGAGTGAAGGAGGACAGCGAGACAGAGAAAGACAGAGAGAGAGGGAGAGAGAGATCAGCCAAATTACATTATCTCGCCACCACATGCAATATAAATGGTTCAACATAATAAATAATTTCCAATAATAAAAAAAATCAAAGAAAAACCCAATACCCAAAAGACAAAAACAAAGACGAATCAGAGGGGAAAAAAATAACTAGATCCAAAATACAAATCTAAATCCAAATCCAAATCCAAATCCAAGCCATTGCATCAGAAAACAACAGAAAACAGAAAACATGACATGAAATTGTATCGTATCGTATCGTATCGCGGCGTAACACCGCCATTCCCTTTTACCACCATTGCCATTGCCATTTACCATTTACTACCATTTACCCTTTCCATATAAAATATAAACCAACCAACAAACAGCAAACAACGGAGAACCAAGTAAATATCCATCATATTCATCCTTCATCATTACGTACAAAAGTACGGTGCACAAAAATACAAAGTACAATGTACATAAATAATACACAAAAATGTACGATGAAGCATAAATAAACTGTAGACTGTAGACTGCGACTGTAGATTGTCTAGTCTAGAGTACACAGTGTACATTTTGGACTACTAATCATAATAAGAAATTAGTACTACTTCTTCTCGGTTGTTTTTCCTTCTTCTTCTTCTTCTTGTGCTATTATTAATTATTATTATTATTAGTATTATTATTATATTTGGGTTTGGCATTATATTATATTATACGCAAGATAAACATGAAATCCTGAAATGAACTTATATGAGTGATTTTTTTTGTATTTGCTATATATTATCTATACACTGTATAGTGTGCAGTGTGTACTGTGCCTTTATTAATATGATTATGACTATGTATTATTATTATTATCATTATTATTATTATTATTATTATTAGGGAAAGGTAGGTAAATCTAGAACTGGATGTGAGAGATGTAAGGAAAAATCCAAATCCAAATCCAAATGTGGAGTTTTATATCATGATGATGATGGAGAGAGAGAGAGAGGAGCTAAAAGCTAAAAGGTTGAATAGGAGGAGGATGGTTGCTTGTTGGTTGTTTCGTCGTCATCGTCATCGTCATATCATATCGTCGTCCTCCTCTGTACTGTATACTGTACTCTCTATGATATATATAGCTATATCTATATACAGACACACGAATATTCCTCATTTCATTTCGTTCCATATGACTAGAAGTGGTGGTGGTTGGCTTTGGCTTTGGCTTTGGAGTTTGGAGTTTGGAGTTCGAGTTGAAGTTGGAGTTGGTTGTTGCAAGTATCTGTCTACAGTCTACAGTCTACATCCACGTCTATGTCTAATGCTTAATGTCTATGTATGTGGCCATCGGTTCTCTATGTAATGTAGATTTTTTGATGTAGTAAAGAGTGAAGGAGTGAGTGAGTGAGTCCTTTTGCAAAAACCTCACTCATATAATACAATATACAATATAAAATATAATACAGTACAAACTGTAATATATTATACATAGACATGGAAATGGAAATGGATAGATGGATACAAAAATACAATATAACATATACACTCGCCTGTATATAGATTATAGATAGAAATAGAGAAACAGAAAATCCACGAACATGTAAAAAGTAAAAAGAAGAAGACGAGAAGACGAGAGAAGCAAAAGGAGAGAGAGAGAGGGAAAAAAATTCTAGACATTAATAGGAGAAAAATCAATAGAAATCTACAGCGCAAGATTCCGCCGAAAATGGAATCCGAAAGGGCAATGTTCCCAAGTTTTGGAAGGAGGCAGAATTCTCTCTCTCTCTCTCTCTCTCTCTCTTCTGAAGAAGTGGAAGGAGAAGAAGAAGAAGAGAAGTGCTCTATGTTCAGTTTTCAGTGGATCTATGTGTGTGTGTTCACTGTATAAATGTACGCGTCGTTCGGAAACTATACATGATACATCCAACATACAAGTCATATGTACGACATGCTACACGCACACACACCATATAAAATATACACTATTGGTCTCCTCACTTCATCTCTCTCTCTCTCTCCTTTTCCATCCACATTTATGGCCAAGCTCTAACATACGGTCAATATTTGATATAGGATAAGTCTCTCTCTCTCGGCTTCTCTCTCTCCGTCTTTCTGTGGTTCTCTCTGTATATATTCCTATTATTATGAGGGAAGAGAATGAGAGAAGCAGAGAGAGAGAGAGAGAGAATGAGCAGGAGAGATGGAAATGGTAATGGAAGAGAGGCAAGTGAAATTATAGTGGGGAAAATTCTACTATGAGCTCCTTCTACTAATTTGCTCTTCTTTATGGCTCACATTTTATGGACTATACAGTTATACCCACAGAGATTCAAGTCATGCCTCTGCCTGTCTGCCTGCTTAGTTTAGTTAGTTGCTTGCCTGCCTGCCTGCTTTTGCTTGCTTACTTGCTTGCTTACTTGCCTTTATTTCATGCATAATATTATAATGTGTATACACATGTACATGGAATGGCTTGGTTTGGTTTGGTTTGGTATGGCTCGGCTCATGCCTCTATAATGTGTAATGTGTAATGTATAATGTCGACAGATACATATATTATGTCCTCTCATATATTTACATGTACAATCTCACTCTTTCCCTCTCTCTCTCTCTCTCTTTCTCTCTCTCTCTGTTCACTGTGTGTGTGTGTGTGTATTTATGTACGTTTAATTATAATGGAAAGAGCCACACCCACATGCGTTCAATTTTTCTGTATTGTCTCACTTTTTATCATATCGACTTTTTCTGACTCTCTTACCCAACTCACTCTAGACTCTACACTCTACACTGAACACTGAACACTGTAGAGTCGATGGTAGATTGTAGATTCTACCGTATACTGAATGCTGAAAATCCTGAAACTGAAAATACACTATGTATTATGGATGTGTGTTTTCGCCCTCTCTCTCCATTCTCCATTCTCCATACGTGAATAAAAGTCTCCATTTACTTTGTGAGTGTGTACACAGCGAAAGAGCGAGAGAGCTCTCTTCAAACTCCAGGCCTTTTTTAGATTTTTCTGTTTGGTTTTGTGGACTTCCTGTATGTAATACATCGTGTAGTTAAACTATTGAAAATTGAACGATTTGTACACTCCACACTTTATAACCAGCACACATTACATAACAGCATAATAGTATAATGTACCATATAATATTATGTACAATGTGTGCTACATCATAGATATATTATCCTGTAGATTGTGGATTTTGGATACAGTGTAGAGTGTAGAGTGTAGAGTGTAGCTACAAACTAAAAAGTCAGACTACGACTACGAATATACCAGAGGAGAGTCAGTCAATTCTCCATTTTCCACAACTTTTCTCTTTCTTTTTTTCCCACTCTTTCTTTCTTTCTCCATTTTTTAGAATTTGACTTTGACTTTTCCAATTCGATTATTTATAGGAGTGGAGTGTGTATTTGAGGAGAAAAGAAAGAGGAAGGAGAGCTGGAGCTGAAACTGGTCGATTCATGTTCATGCTCAATGTTCATGGACTCTGAACTGCTCTATTCCACGGAAATCATGTCGAAGGATGTAGAATGTAGAATGTAGAATTCCAATTCGAAATTCGAATATGAGGCAAACGAACGGAAGAGAAAGGAATTCTCTCTATCCTTTTCTCCCACCCGTTCTCTCACTCTTTCTTTCTCTGTCCCTCTCTCTCTCTCTCTTGTACATTTTATATAGTAGATATTTGTACTTGAAATTCGGCTTTGGATTCAGAGTCAGATTCAAATTTGAATGAATGAGAGAGGAAGGATGTGATTTGGAAAAAAGTGAGAGAAAGAAAGATTGGAAATTGACAATTTAGCTCTCCACACCAACGATTTATTATTGTTATGATACATTTTATAGACATGTATTTATTCTCTCACATTTATTACCCAAACCAGACCAGACCAGACCAGACCAGAGACAGAGACAGAAGAACAAGAAGAACCACTTTTGTAAAATGTAAAAGATGAAGACGGAAGACGGGAGATTGGAAGATTGAAGTGAACCGATTTTGTTGATGATACAAAAAGAGAGACGAAGAAAAAAAAAGTTTGTAAACTGTCTAAACATTTTTCTAAACATTTCCACAGTTTTCACTCGCGTTTTCCCGTGGTCCTTTCCATTTCTCAAGTTTTCAGTCTTTCGACTCTTTCTAGTCTTTCAAGTCTTTCAGTCTTTCAGACTCTCTGAGTTTCAGAGTTTCAGAGTCTCCAAAGTCTTGGAGTCTTGGAGGCTCCGAGTCTCTTGGATTCGGATTCAGTTTGGATTAGGATTTACGAGGAGGAGAGACAGACGACATGAAATTCACACACATATTACACACATCTATCTCCAATCTACCATCTACAACCTACAAACACTTATCTACATGCATGAGGACAGCCAGCTAATATAATACATCTATGAGGAGATGATATACGATATAAGATATAAAGCCAGCTTTTAAAGGCAGTGAGAAGAAGTAAAAGTAAAACTAGACGCAGGAGTAGAAGTAGAAGTAGAAGGATGCTGATGATGATGATGATCACGGCGAAGGAGAAGAGTAATATGCCAGGGTTTGACGAATAGAGAAAAATAGAGAATGAAAGAAAATAGAGAGCAAGAAGAATAGACTGGAATCGAGTGGAATGGAATGGAATGGCTGAAAAACTCATTGGAATTTGGAATGTGTGTGGAAAAAGTGGAATAGGAACGGGAAGACCACGGCGATGCATATAACAGAGGAGTAATACTTAGAAGCTCAAGACTCAAGACTATGAGGACGGAGAAGAGAGCAGAAGAAGAAATGGTGGTGCAAGTAGATGAGAAACGAGTAGGATGATGATTATGATTATACGTTTGACATTTGACATTTGAATTCGATGACTTTCACTTTCTCAACGCTCATCTCGTCCCATCTCATCTGATGCTGGTTGGTGCTCATGAGATCGTGAACCAGACAACAGACAAAAAGATGGAGAGAGGACTCTTCATTCTACACTCTATTTCTATCTATATTTTACACTCTAAACTCTAAACATTTATCTAATATGCATGATATAGTTGATCACGGAGCATTTTAGTCCATCATTTCAAATTCACCATTTTACATTTTACCTCACCCATCTCACCTCTCTTTTCTTATCTTATCCTCAATGCTCATCCTTTCCTGCTTCTTTTTCTTCTTCACTTGGACTTTTCCATTTCTTTTTCTTTTTCTTTTTCCTTTTCATTTTAGATACTAGACTTGCTCCTCATATTCAAATTTTAAATTCAGAGTTCAGAGTCAAAGAAGAAGCACAAGAACAAGAACAACAACAACAACAATAGCTCTCATATTCTTCACAGCCTATCTCTGTTTTATTTTCATGTTAAATAATATGATGCAATCTCCCTCTATGTCTCTCTGTCTCCGTGTCTGTCGCCGTCTCCCTCACTCAATTGCGTATTGCTCGTCGTGAGAAAATTTGCCTTGATCTCATTCCCAAATCAAATCATTTCATATCATGATCACGACCATGATGATGATGATGACGATCATCAGCAGCAGAATCGTCGTCATGATCATCCGTCTCCTCTCCAATCTCCATATTCCATAATATTATCCACATTCGCAGTTCAGAGCAATTTCAATTTCAAATTCAAATTCGCATTTCTATCCATCCTCTTTCAACTCTGTCTCAGCATAAATAAATATGTCTACAATCTAGAATCTACAAACTACGAGTACACATAACATTACCTCTCAGTTCTCAATTCTCAGTCCATTATATAATCATGTATAATGTAATGCTCCATTATCTATCCATCCTATTATCTATTATCGTACATCATGCTCTGCACTCTGTATAATATAAAATGTATAATGTTACAGTTAACTTTAAATGTTAAACAAGTACAATGGAAAATGGAAGTAAACCAAATTACAATACAACACAAAATACAATAGGATATGATATACGATCACAAAATGAGTATTGCTCCATGTTTACACAACAATTATTCTCAACTCTTTATATTATTATTATTATTATTAGATTATTAGATTGGCTCCTTCTTTTCAAAAATCCAAAATCAAACATCAATAATCTCACTCTCATCTCCAGATCATTTCATCTCATCCCATTTTATTTTATAATAATAATAATATTATCATATAAAATATTGTATTGATTATCAAATGATCAAATGTTGAAGGAGAGTTGAGAAAAATGATGCATAAAATTTATCTATTAAATAAATGAGCAATTTGATATTTATACAAAATTCAAAGTACCAAATAGCAAATAGCAAACAGAAAGGTTCACATGTAACATCAAGTGAAATGTGAAACCCCTTCATCCTTCATCCTTCATTCGTTATAAAATGTATCATCAATCACTTTTTACTGTGCGGATAAACCGAAACTATATTTATACAGATATTATCCGCACAAAATACGACTACGAATTCGATACATGGATTGATGAGAAAGACGAACAAGAAGAACAAGGAGGAGGAGAAAAGGAAGAAGAAGAAGAGTGTTTGGTGGCGAGGACTCGAGTTCTCTTTCTAGTTTTGAGTAGTTTCATATAGATTCAGGATTGGGACTACATCCATCCCTCCATCCCTCCATCTCCATTCATTAGTACAATTCGATAATAATCATGTAATAATAGTCATAATAAATCAAAATATTTCAGACCCTGTAATTTTCTCTTCATTTCAAATAAATTCATTATACATGATACATTGTACAATTTACAGTTTCAAATTCATAATTTCCATTTCCATGTCGTGTCAAGTACATTTTACATTGTACAACATTTATTTATCCTCTCCTCTGTGAAGACAACAGTTCTCTCCCTTGTAACTTATGAGACAACATTTTGTAAATAGAAACAACAAAATGATGATCATGACTGTAGAATGTAGAATGAGCTTGAGTTTGAGCTTCATTTTCATACGATAGAAAATATATCGTATAAAAAGCGTAGCTGAATACTGAATACTGAGTATATTTGATATTCGTTTTTCTTTTACAAAAAAGAAAAACTGTTGCAAGTTGAAAAGTTTTGAAAAAATGAGGATTCAAGTTGGAGATAAAATGACTAAACTAGAAAATATCTACTTTCTCCATCAATACATATATATCTAATATCTAGCTATCCCTTCAGTTTTGAGTTTTCAGTCTTCCGTTTGCAATTTGTAGCTAGCTGTATGTCCAATGTAGATTGTACATACAAGAACGGAGAAAGAAATGACGAGAGAGAGGGAATGAGATTCAATTCTCGCAAGGGATTTTTAAAAAGGTACAAGTGGGGAAATGAGTTTTACACGAGGAAAGGCAACGCCAAGGACACAAGAAGATAAAATACATGTATATTATGTACATTGTACATTGTACATACGAGAGAAAGAACTAGAGATGAAATTTAATCATCAGTCATCAGTTTTTCAGTTTTAAACTCGTTCTCTTGTTCCTCTTCTCCTTCACGTTCACATTTCACGTGCACATACATATACGAATATAAAATGTATTTCCACGTTTGAAGGCTTTCTTTATCTTTTTCTTCCTTTCGACTTTGAGTCGATCTTTTCAAAGTTTGTATTTTGTATTTTTTTAAATGTGATGTAATGGTTCGAGGTTCGAGTAATGGATGGATGTGATGGGATGTGATTGAAATTTTTCCTTAGACAGTCAACAGTGTTAAAAATAAGATGAGGAACATGGAACATGGAACATGACTCTTCCCTATGAAAGAATTCAAAGAAGAAGAGGAAGACGGAGACCAAACTAAAAGTACAAAGTACTCATCCGCAGTGCATAGATAATGTAAAATAGAAATTATACATTGCTAAACAAATAGCAGTTTAGAGTTTAGAATTTAGAGTTTAGAATTTAGACCCTTTTCCATTGAGTGTTCAGTGTATGAATTGTGCGATGCCGATACTCAAGTGATGCCGATGTGATGTTTTACAAATGTATCCATCTATTTATCCATCTAGATTCTACATTCTACATTCTAGATATTTCTTTCTCTCCTTTCTTTCTTTCTCTGTTTACACATTCATAATCCATAATCCATACAATATACAATCTGCATAATATCCCACACAACATTATCATTATTCATTATGAATAGTGTAAAAAAATGGTTCATCCAAGTTAAGATTTTTGAAAGTTGGATCTTTGGATCTGGATCCATCTTTCCATCTATCTATCTATCTATCCACAAATGTAACAAGGCAATAAGAATAAATAAAAAGAGAAGAGTGTTCAATGTTCAATGTCTAGTGTATCTTTTCTGTACTTTTCTCTTGTAAATTGTACATGGATTTTGTTTTTGCCTTCAACATTCAGCATTCAACATTCAATGTCTATTCCTATTCCTATTTGAATTCGGATTCGGATTCGTATTCGTAATTCTTCTTTTTTTTTACACGGAGATAGACAGACAGAGTACATATTACATAAAACATAAACCATGTACACATATTGGACTAATGATATGTAAATGCTCTATGCTCCATGTTGTGTCTGTATCTTGTGAGAGGAAGGAGAAAATGAAAAAAATGGTTTCAAAAAAACCGAGAACTTTGAAAGAGAGAGAGAGAGAATTAGATATTACAGCACACGTTGTGTAAATTGTACATGGTACATGGAATGGATGGTGGATGGAAACGTTGAAATTGAAAGGATACAGATGAAGATGAAGAAGAACATATAACACATAACATATAACATGAAGGAAGAAGCCGAGAGAAGGAGAAAAAAACCAAGTAGAAAAAAATCCGTGCCCCAGATGTTTCTCTCAATTTTTATTAATAGATGTTTATGTGTACAAATGTTTACGTTGATTTCACCAGGAATATCCAGGAATATCTGCATGATTTCTATACCGTTCCATTCCATGCCAAGCACAAGTATGCATAAGTACAAGTACAAGTACGAACACACACACGTACAAATATCTCCACTCTCCACAGATATCTACAAATACAGACCGAGAGAGAGAGAGAGAGATACATTGAAGTGAGCATCACAAGTCAAAGAGAAAGAGTCATGGGTTTCCTTTTTATGAGTTTTATGCACACATTCCTCTATAATATTATTTTGTATATATTTTATACATTATATTATTATTATTATTATTATATTATCAGAATATCTTGGAGAAATTTCAAAATTCTGCATTCTAAACAAGTACAAGAAGAGCGAGAGAGGAGGATTCCATTTACTACATATTTTGTACATGCATATGCATAATATTATACATAGTGTGGAATACCGAAGAGATGTATAGAAATATAGAAAGAAAGAGAGTCTCTAGACTCTAGATTCTACATGTATAAATTACCTTTTTACTTGTTTATCCATAACTATCTTTATGGGTTCAAAGTTCATCCAAACACTTTTCCCCTTTCATGCCTTAGCTTAGTATAGCATATTATATAGCCCACTGTAGCACACTATAGCACAAGTATAACATAGAATATACGAAATAGGAAATATGGAATAGGATCGAAACAACGTTTAAAGTATAACGTATACATCATATTTCTCTCACTTTTAATATCTTTTCCCCGTGTATTTTTCCTTCATTTTTAGTTTTCTTCTTCTCCTTTTTCCTTCCTTCTACTTTGTACTTTGTACTTCCTTTCCAACAAATACCAAAAAACCAACCAAAAAAAAAAGTTTTGGCTAAAACGCTTTGGCTAAATGTATCTGTCTATCTTTTCAACTATATATATTATTATGTATTTTACATTATAACATATTGAATATTATATGTTATATGATTAGTATACGTTTTACGTACTACGTATCGTCAATCGTGCATCATGCCTCGCACATCGTACATCGTACAACGTCCCTCACAACGTTTATGGAAATAGTTTTCTCGCCCTTATCCTTTTGAATATGGACTGATCGTTTGGTATTGGTTTGACTTGGTTTGGTTTGGTTTGGTATAGTAAACTTTTTATCCATTTGAATAAATCTGTATGAATTGCATACACATGTATTTCACAGTCTAATGGAAAAGATACATGATGTAGAATAATATATTGAGTAGTGAGTATTGAGAGAGAAACTCTGATTATTTACACGGGGAAACTTGTGAAAAAAGATATTAATATCATATAAAGATATAGATATGAGTCATACGACATTATAAAATATTAAATGTATAAAGAGTAAAGAGCAAAAAAACGTAACTGTGATCACTAACTTGTGATTTGTGATTTTTTTTACATTTTTTTCCAAAGGCCTCAAGATAGTGAATAGTGAAGGCGAAAAATCTTGGATCTTGGATCTTGGACGTTTTCATAGACTGCTTTTTGCTCCTAAATTCTACACTGTACACTCGACACTCGACACTCAGCACTCTCTAGACTCTACATAGATTCTAGATATTTTACACGATACGTTCTTGATACATAGGTTTGATAATACTGGATGCAGAGAACGTTTTATAAATCGTTTTTTCCTATCTCTCTCACACTCCTCTCTTCTTCGTCTTTACTTTAGTTTGCTTTGCTTTGCTTTACATGAGCATGAGCATGAGTATTGGGTGTAGTGTAAAGTTTGTAGAGTATTGAGTATTGAGCATTGAGTCATAGAATACGAGTTACGAGTTACGAGTATTACTAGTAAAACTGTATAGGAAGAGTAGGAGCTGGTAGTAAGAGCTGAGAGCACGTATTAGGTATGTATGTGTTGCGAATTATGATAATACAAAAGCTACTATGACTCATTCTTTGAAAGGACTTGAAGAATCGTAAGATGACGTAAGATTCCGGGAAATGAAATGAGCCGTGTACAATGCACACTGTATAATATGAAGCGTGTAGAGTGTAGAGTTTAGAGTCAAAACGTATCGTATCGCATCGTACCGTATGAACTATGAACACGTATAATATTATACCTCTCGCTTACTAGTAAATGGTAAAACAATATTCATACATTGAATTGAATATTTTACTCAAAATTATTATTATTATTATTAGCATTATTATTATTATTATTCCTGCTATTATGTACTACTGTACAAGTAAAAGCCGACATTTTATCGTTTTTTGTTATGTTATCTTTAAATATGTGTATTGTATTATTTGACAGGATTGAACAAGAATGAATTTCAAGTACCATGTACAGATTACACATACAGTGTAGGAGTATACAGAATATAGTATAGTATATGCTGTAAAATAAGACTGTAGTTTGTATAATATTACATATTACACATTCACTGACAAATAGTCGGAACTACAAAAAAAAAGTAATGAAGGGTGGGGGCAGATGACATACACTCATCAAACTCAAACTCAAAATCCAAATCAACATCAGCATAAGCAAAAGAATAAAAGGGTATTAAATTTGACAGCTAGATTTTTTCCACTTACATCAACTTACAATTAGATTTGTTGGATTTCCTCCATTCCAATTCAACAAATATAATATCTATGTCTTTGCAATGTACATTTAATCATGTACCAATGTACCATGTACCTAGTATGATGATGTAACAAAATACCCTTTACTTTTTGTACATTTGTATAGGTATTACGTATTATATAATATTATATACTGTCTACTCTGTACTATCCTATCTAGTTTAGCACGAGTTCTAGTTGCTACTGAGTAATTAGTGTGATCAAGGGTGTCATTTTCATTCTGTCTTGTGTCTTTTCCCTCCATACACTAGATACTAGAATCTAGAATCTAGCATCTAGAATCTAGAATGATATTTAATATTTAGTGTTAAGTCCTTTTGATGATAATGAAAGAGGACAGTCATAAATGAATTTGAGCTACAACATGTTATTATTATTAAGTTTGAAAGGAAGAAGGAAAGAAAGAAAGAAAGGGAGAATGTGTACAATAAATCCAAAAACCAAGAAATAAAAGCAGTAGATTAAGTTGAATATAAATATAAATGTGAGGAGTCGAGTCAAGTCAAGTCAAGTCAACTCAACTCAACTCAAAGACAAACCAGCAACACATAAAATGTGTTGGTCTATGTTTCTATGTTCCATGTCTATCTTGTATATTTTCTTTGCAAGTATGGAGTTCGGAGTATGAGAGTGGATTGTGGATGGATGTATAATATGGACGGATGTATATATGGATATACGTGTATGTACTATGTACGTGTGTACATCTATCTACTGTATATTCGTACAAGTCCAAGTGGAAGTCGACTTCGACTTGGAGGAGTCGGAGGACGCAACAACGTTCGCTTGACACTTGTTGGCATTTACAACATTTCTCTCTCTACATTTAAACCATGACCATGCGTCTAATAACGTGCACATTACAGAACACAGAACACAGAACACACAAGGTAGAGGAGTACAGAGTACACCATGAGAAAAGTTACGTACTCTTTATTTCATATTTCATACTCTATACTCTATACATATAATATTGCACATTGCCATTACATATGACATATTACACATCTATCTACATCTATCTATATCCATCTACACATACTCTGTACAAAAATTTATTATCTTGTACATTTTATTTATTTTTTACTCTCATTTTCTCCACATCATAAATTATGTAATATCTCGTATAGCCTAATACCGTCAACCTTACACTGAAAAATGTGTAAATATAAATGTACATGTACGGACTGCATGTATAATCTATAATATGTGATGACAATTCAAGAAAACCCCTATGAGAATTTTTGTTTCAATTTCGATTCTAATTCTAATTCCGTTTCGTTTCTGTCTTGAGTCTCTAGATTTCTATATTCTAGATTCTAGGATCTAGATATTAAAATTAATTGAAATCCAAGAAATGAGGAATTTTACGTAATACATACGTAATAGGTATGTATAGTTTATACTTGATGCTTTATACTTTATACTTTACATGCTATATCTTTTAGTGCATGCATCTATCTGTAATCTGTATACAAGATCTTCTATTCTGTAGAGACTCCTACAATCTACAATACGTATGACTAATAATAATGCTCTAGTGGTTGAGATGGACTCTTTTTCATGTACATGGTACATGTACAACGTACATTGTACATGTATGTGCATATAATATGAAAAGCACAATACACACACATATGTAATATGTATGGATATAGATAGGGAATAATAATACGGGTAATATACGAGAGAGAGACAGAGAGAGTGAGTGAGAGAGAGAGAAGCAGCCACAGCCCTAAAATCATTGCTTATATGCACTCTCTTGTTGTACACACATACACATACACACACAGAGGCACACAACACACCATACACAGAAATATATACAATATACACACGAGAAGGAGAGCGAAAAGTATATAATATTGTATACTGTATACTGTATAATACTGTATGTGTATTACATAGGTACGTGCACAAGACTCAAGGATTCCAATTGGAAAATCAATGTAGATTTTCACGATAAAATACACAAGAAATTTCCCAGACAGCAAGAAAGAAAGAAAGACAGAAGGAAGGAAAGAGACACAGAGAAAGACAGAGACAAACAGAACAGAGAATGTTATTACTTTACTGTATGTAGATTGTAGATCGTAGATAGTAGATAGTAGATAGATAGATAGGCAGATGGATATGTATGGATTATTTTACAAATTTCTAAGTTTCTCCTATAGCTTCCAGGGAATTACTTTAATCTTAATGAATTTCCACTGTTCAACTCTGAACCACTATGTATATTTTTTACACAACTATATACATTTAAATTATAAATAGTATATTATTATAGCAAATTGTGTAGCATGTAGCACGAGAATATGAATTACGATTACGAGTAAAACTTTGAACCTTTTTTGTTTAAAAAATAAATAAAAATAAAATAAAATCTTTTTCGTTTTTTTTAAATGTCTCTCTTTTGAAACAAACGAAAACTGTAAAAAATGAAATGAATATCTAATACTTTTATCAGATATTTGATGACACCAAAATGAGCAGTATACAATAATTAAAAACAAAAAACACAAATACCACAAACACCAAGATGGGATATAAAACTTGTAAACTTACTTATTTACGTAGGAGTGTTTGGTGTAATGAAAGGGAGAGTGAGAGAATGTCAAGACTCAGGACTCCTCAGACTCATGCCTCTCCAGTCTCCAAGAAAGACAAAACTAACTTTTACTTCTTGTATTCTGTATCTGCTATCTAGTATCCACTACAAGTTGGAGAAAAATGTAGAAAGAGAGAAAAATACAGAGAGTCAGAGACACAAATACGAATACGAATAGGAAGAGAGAGAGAGAGTGAGAGAGAAATAGAAAGAGGGATTGTCAGTCTGAAAACGTGAAATTTTCAAAGACTCGGAAAATTCCTACTTCTAGTTTGTCCATTTTTCAAAGAAAAAGTTGAAGGAGAAAAAAAAAATAACTAGTTGAATGAATGTAAAAGGAGAATATATTTCAAAAAAGAAAAGAAAAGAAAAAGAAACTCTTACCTTTTTCAGAGGAAAGTTGGTGGTGAGTTGATTGTTAGTTGGAATCCCATGGAAAATTGACATTGCGAACAAATGATGATGATGGTAAAATATGATGAAAATCCCCGTTTATTCTCGAATGGAAGGAAAATCTTCTCTGAGTCTGTTGTCTGGCAGTTTTTGGGGGAAATGGACGATCATGCGCTCTTCTACTTGGGTGTGTTTTTTAATTGACAAATGGATGGTGACGAGCGAGCCCGTGAACACAAGCGGGCTATATTTCTTTCTCTCTCTCTTTCTGTCTCTCTCGTTCTCTCGCTCTTGGTCGACTGGAGGAGTATGTATAGGACTGGATTGGATTGGTAGCAGTAGCTATGTATTTGGTATATTACATTGCAGGAACAAGAAGAAGAAGAAGAAGTACATGACATATGTACATGATATACATGATATACATGGTACATGGACTACATACTACATGGTTAGATATAGTTTAAGTTTAGCAAGGAATCCCTTTGCGTTCTCCAATATATCTCCTCTATCAACTAAAAGTATGAGCATGCACGAACTACAAGTGTCTTGGATTTTCAGACAGATACAGAGACAGAGAAAGAGAGAGGTGACTCCTTATTCTTTTCCTTTTTATTTTTCTTGTTTTAGTCAAATTTTTTTCAGCAACAATTGAATTTTGGACACATTTTTCACACAGTGATGCACTTTCCTCACAAAATTGTAGACATGTCTCCGTTAAAATAACTAGAGAAAATTAAAGAAAAAAAGACACCTGTTCATCTCTTCATACATAATACATACATACCCATATAACTGGCATAACATCTGTCTCTGTATTCTGTATACATGATATATAATATTATGATAGTTTTATAAAAGGAGATACATTTTAAAATATAATTCAAGATTTGAGTCAAATATTATGCCATATATGATATATATTTATAATATACCATAATATACCATGTATAATATATAATAACAGCGTTTACAAAACTTAT
>JAQGBH010000316.1:0-57636 GCA_034698265.1 Sminthurinus aureus | reverse complement strand
GGAGAATACGTGTGTGAAATTTGGGCCGATTTAAAAATCATGACTGCGTCAATTTTACATTTCAGAAACCTTTACCCGTATATGTATATGTATAATATAAGATAATATAGTATTATATATGTACATGCTCGTTTCGTTCGTTTGCATTTTAGCTCGTACATTGTACATTGTACGTGCGGTCCTAATGATGAAAAAATGGTGGCTTTGGGCAATAGGCACATAATCATTTTCTATCTGTAATTTTTTGAGACCCAGAGGAGAACTTTTGGATGGAAAAGGGAAAGAAAAGAGAGAGTAAAACTCGTGGAAAAAATTAGTTCAGAAATATGTATAATGTATATACATGTATATAAATAGGTATATGCATTATGTATAATTTACAGTAGTATTTGTACTGGAACATAATGATGTAGAATGTAGAGTGTAGAGATATGCAATGTGTGTTCCATGCTCCATGCTCCACGTTCCATGTACGTGTAGATTGTAGATTGTAGATTATAGGTAGATAGTAGATAGTTCTGGATTTTTTCCACGAATTTTACTCTTTGTGACGGGTATATATATGCAAAAAATTATGATGTGCTGCTGTTGGTTGTTGGTTGTAGCTACTCTGACGTTTATAGGCATGTTCAATGCTTCAATGTTCATGGATGTGTTTCTGTAGCTACCTTTCTCTAAATAAAACATCCTATGCGTGTTTGTATAATGCAATATTGAGAGAAAGAGAGAGAGAAAGTGAAAGCAGAGGGAAATTTGTAATAAATGATATTTTTTGTCAACTCACTAATGCTTCATTCTTTTGTCGTAATTGTGTTGCTCGTTCTCGTTGTTGCTCCACCTCAATTTTCCACAGGAACAAAACTCTTGAGGACTTTTCCAGCTGTAGAAAAATAAATGAAAAGTTAAATTTATTCCAATGTAAAATGTATCAAAATACGAAAGAAAATCCAATGTAGAATGTAGAATTCTAAGCATATGAATTAGGTATGCACCCAATTATTAGTGGTTACTGGATGTGTCGTTCGTCAGTCGTCACTCGTCACGAAAATATGTTGTATTTTGTATTCTATATTATGCACAATTTGATTGTTATATTCTGTATTCTATATTCACTCACAACTTGCAATTCGCAATTCACAATTCACAAGTCAGTAGCCAATAATAGTATTCAGGGTTTAGTGGGCAACATTAACCAGGGAACCGGGAGTAATGATTTGTAATAAAGTCCACAAACATATTCTATTACGAGGTGCGTGTGAGAGGCGTTCTTTTCTTTATTATGTGTTCTGTGAACTGTGTTCCTTGTGGTGTGTATTGTGTCTGCAAAAGTATGCTGTACACTTTTGACTTTATGTCGGGTATAAAATATAAAATACAAAATGCACAGTACACCATACAAAATGTACACTGTACACCGCAGACAGTATGTTGATTCATTAAGGAAATTACTTTGCCTCTCCTCTTTTCTTTCCTCATGTCTTGTGTCTTGTGTTTTATATTATTATGTACAAGTAGTTTTCACTCAAAATTAGTAATAACTTGAAAGTACAGTACAAATTGGTAAATATTATTTTACGAGACTCATACATATATCTGTATAGTTATGTACAGAAAATAAAAAACATCTGGCGTCTATAGACTATAGTGTATACAGTATACTTGCTACTTTGTACTGCGTACTGTAATAGTAAATGTGATGGTGGTGTAAAATTGGTGTACATAATACTTAACACAACCAAAAGTTATTGGCAAAGGAATCAAAGGAAATGTGTGTTTGTAGTTTGTAGTTCATAAACATAATGTTACAATGTAAAATGTGCATGTGTAATCAAATTCTCCAGTCTACTGCTTTCAACTTGTTAGTTTTCACTTAGTTTTGAATTTTGGGTTTTGAGTTTTGAGGTAAAATTGTAAGATAAAATCATGTTAAAAATAATAGTAATAATATTTTGCCATTTTACTTAAAATTTGCACATGTCTTTTGACTTGTGACTTGTGACTTACTTTTTCTGAACAACAACTAATAAACAAAAAGCAACATTTTTCTTTTGTATTCACGTATATAGGTGCGTGTGAAATGTGAAATGTAAATCATATTATAAAATATAAAACGTCAAGTTTCTTGAAAAGAGCAAATGTTAATTACTCGTCTACTTCAAGTCAACCTTGAAGTAATGTTATTATGTAATGGAAAACAAGTTGAGGATGTGAAAGAAGAGAACATGAAAATTGAAAAGAAAGTTCAAAATATTTCATGTAATAGATCAATTTCTACAATTTCGACTACGGTCCTTTAAACTATATTATTGTGTTTTGTGTATGAGATAAAAATGAAATATGATTAAAGATGAGAATGAGAACAAGAGTCAAAAAGGGACTGAAAAGGATTTCTCATTTCTTATCAAGTTGAAAGTGTGCTTAATCATGTGGAGTCAGTAGTCACAAGTCAATTTCATATTACAAAGTCAAGGTAGAACCAGGAACCGTGCATAATTATTTCTTGTACAAGTAGAGAAAATAGTCGTCAATAGTGCATCAGGACTCAGGACACTCGTTAATTTGTTCCAGAATGGAACATGTAAGACGAATACTATGTCTAATATTGACTATAGATCATACTTATGATTCATAGGAGAAAATATATTATAATAAAATAAAAAAGTCTTACCCTGCGATTGAGGATGAAGAGTACAAGGAAAACGATGATAGCAAAAATAGAAAGGTACCATGATTCTGGGATGAGGCTGTATTTAAAATTCCAAAACATGTACATCATCAAATAGGGGAAAAATTATACAAACTCAAAACTCAAAAGTATAGATAAAATATAAAACATATTAATATACGATCTGCGAAATAAATATTCAGCGAGCTTTCATCTTTCCTCCAATTTTCATTATTATTATTATTATTATTATATACTAAAAATAGACTTTGCGATGAAAAAAAAAAATAGTTGAAAATTGGACAACTGTCATCAAAACTCTGTTATGATTCTAAATTCTAATCCAGTTTTTTTTGGTTCTGGTAATTTGAAAAATTCATTCATACAAATTTTTTGTTGAATTCGTAAGAAATAACAATGTCAAGAATCCCAAAAAAAATTATACATGTATGAATTCTGGAGACAAGAAATGGTAGCAGAATTTTGTTATTAGCTGTTTATTTAAAATAATTATTACTCTTTTCCTCGTCCGCCTGGAAAGCTGTATTGCTCTGAACAGTCGAGGGCATCTTTGAGAGGGCTGATATTAATGACAACTGCATGAAGAGTGAGGACGACGAGAATGGCAAAAGATTTTAGCCTGAAACAAAATGACAGAATAAAAGTGAAAGTTTCAAATCACAAGTTTTACAAGTGACAAGAGAAAAGGCAGTTTATGCATTTGGCGGATGGTTGGACGTACATATAATGTACATTCTACGTTCAACGTTCTACGTTCTACATGTGACAAGAGGAAGTATAGAGTGAAGCGTATAGAAAATAGAAAGTAATGTAACATGTGAAATTGATATTGATATGGATAACGTATGTACTATGTACTTACCAGCTTCCTGGCTGAGAGAGGAGTGTAACGGAGAATAGGAAAAATGCACAGAAAATGACTAGATAGCCAGGGAAGAGACAATTGAGACTGGAAAATGGCCGCATTGAACTTGCGGGTAAGACGAGAGGCGGGTCGATCGGATATCCATCTGATTCTTCTGGCAACAAAGTGGAATTGGGACATCTTTCACCAGCCTCCAAACAAGGAAGCTATTTTCATAGAGCACAGACAAAACACAGAACATTTGTAGATTTGTACAACAGCCAAACCACAATCACATTCACATTTACATTCCCATTTAAATTCACGTAATACATTTTTGATTATATTTATGTGCACATTGCATAATAGAGAGAGAAAACTATTTTGTATACAGTGTATGGTGGATAAAAACAAATGTCAAATGCAGGTACTTGATTATTCATTATTCATTATGTATTCCTGCCTCAACTTGATCACATTTTTTTTCTCCCTCCGCTCAAAACTCAAAACTCAAAGCTCAATTATTAATTATTATGCACTACACAACGTCCAAAAGTGTAAAGTGTGTTGTGTATTTTGTATTTTGTGGTTATTATCATTTTTCTTTTCCATTTTGAATAAGCCTCATGCTGTTTTTTGGGGGTTGAACTGGATTGTAACTTGTAAATTGTATCATGTTCTTTACAATTCACAATCTCATGAAAAATGTCTCGCTTTCGCTAATAGGCTCAAAACGACAGACGCACAGCTAACTAGATGCGTATTGAAAATTGAAGAGAAGGTAGAAAAGGAAGCAGAGGGAAAATTTCGAGCTGCATTCATGTTCCAATTTCCAAGTGCGAAATAATGATGCCACATGAATGATACCATATTTGATATTTTTCATTGACAAGTGGTTTCTCGTCCTCTCCAACTGATGCAAAAACAGGAGATGTGAACGAGGACATATGAAAGATGATATTACAATTTAGGATTTACGATCCACTGTACTGTACGAGAAATTCGTAATATACTTTTTCCTTTTCCCTCCATATTGATCTTGGTGTCAGGAGCTGGGAGCTGGGAGATAGGAGTGTATTTCTATGTCTACATTTTTTTTTGAGATTCAGATTAATCAGCCAACCGGATAAAATCTATGTAGAATGTAGAATCTAGAGTATCACTCATCATTTGCCTCCTTTTCCCTTCTTTCCTATCCATCTGCAATCTGCAATCTGCACTGTACTCTGGATTGTACTACTACTCGTAAAATATCATACATCTGTATCTGTGTAAGTGCTGATCTATGTGAAAAGTGAAGAGTAAATATTAATCAGAGCGTCTTCCAGAGCGTGAACAGCGAACAGTGAACAATGAACAAGTTCATGTTGCCTACTAGAGATGAATATTTTTTCCATACCAAGAAATATCAAGTATCAAGAGTATTTCAATCTAAACTTGAGTACATTTAGAATGCAAGTGAATGTGTCATTTGTCATTTGTCATTGGTATAACTACACAATACACAATAAGCATAAATTATAAACTAGGACATACATACGACATAATAAAACTTTAGAGGGAATGTTCAGTTTTCGGTCGTCTATATTTCTGGTTTCGGGTAAAAATAGAAACATGTCTGGATTCTGGAGTCTTGAGATTTTATTTTTTATTTTTTGTAAAATTCCTAGTGTGACTTCGAATTGTGTATTATATTCAATTAGTATTAGGTTCAAAGTTCAAAGTTCACACAACAAGTGTAGATGAAATTATGGTAAATCTATTCTGAGTTCTGATGGATAATGGATATTAGATTTGATTTTTGTCTTGTCATTGTCAAGTTGAGTGAAATTCATTTAATTGAGTTTCCCTTTATTATTGACAATTGAAAATTGACACTGTAGGCTGTAGTCTGTATGATTCATGATGTGATATCTCTTCTGGATTTTGGATTCTTTTTGAACCCGGAATCACATGACACTTGTAACATGCAAATTAAATAGATTTGTGGCATGTGAAATGTGAAATCTGTAGTAAATAGTAAACAAAATCCATTCAACATTGAATTTTCTATATATCATATTTATACAAATTTAGATTCTGGATACTCAAAGCTCAAAGATCAAAAAGGTTGTGGAATGTACCTCTAAAGATTAAAGATTTCTGTTAAAACTAGATGATTGTGTGAAAGAAAATAGAGTAGAGAATTGATAATATTGTTGTTCGCCCACACTAGACACTAGACACTAGATACACATGAAAGCTTACGTTATTTGTTTTTGCCTTTGTTTTCCTCCTCTTTGTCTTTGTATTTACCCTCACGCTTTTTCTCTAACTATCATTTAGAATTCTGGATTCTAGATTCTAGATTCTAGACTTGCGACTCGAGACTAGAGGCAAAAAGTCCATAATATTATAGTCCACAGAAGACTAATAAGAATTCATCTCATGCCTCATTCCAATTCCTACGTTCCTTCCTATTTTCACTTTTCACCAATCATCAGGAAGAGGAAAATTGGATTTTCTCTCTTTTGCTTTCGACTTTGGATTTTTTCTCCATCTTTCTTGACTCTCGACTCTTGACTCTCTACTTATTTGATCCAGGAACCTCAAATTTCTTTTTATATTTGAAGAAAGAAGGAAAGAAAACAAGAAATTGCCTCCCTTCATGTTTGTTTATATTTCATGTGTACGGAGAAAGATTCTTGGTGAAAGATTGTAAATTCGTAAGTCGTACCATTCCATTTCGATGGCTGTGAACTGTGAACTGTAAACTATGAGCTCTGAATGAATGAATGAATAAATGAGAGTTATTCAATTTTCTCGAATTTTAATTTTACACTTGTGATGGGAGATAGTTTTTTAAAAATGTCATCCTATTTCTCCTGAAATATGAAATTATGAATTGTGAAGGGTGAATGGAAAATGATGAATAATACTAATTCATAGGGTTTGTAAAACAAGTGTCGAGTGTCGAGTGTCAAGTGTCAAGTGTGATAATGTGAGTAATGACATTAGGATTTAGGATGACTTACCATGAAAATAGCATTAGTTGCACTGAGCAAAAGTATTGCAAAAATGGCAAGAAGTCTGCGCACCCACAACTTGGATTCCATGGAACATAAAGAGCAGAGAGAGCTTAAACTTGTTGATACTTTCTGTAAATTTTTTTAAAAAGAAAAAATAAGAAACAAAGTGTTAAAATTTGATCCTTTACACTTTAACATTTACACATATTATAGGCATTATAAATGTGACATATAGTCGAATCAATGTTCAAGTCATATTCGTTTTCGCCGTCGCCGTCGTAGTCGTTTTCGTAGTTGTAGTAGTATTTCTGCACATTTCCACTTTATAGATTTTATATTCTCTGTATTGTACATGCTACATGCTACATTTGATGCTTATACTGTAATCTGTTCGTCTTCTTTGAACTTTTGAATGAATCCAGTTTCCTAGTTTCCAGTTTCTAGTTTTCATCCATCGCAGCTTTTGGCTTTTGGCTTTAGAACTGGATGAATGTCAAAGAGTGATTTTTTTTCTCACTTGATTTCCTTTCAATTTTCAACTACAGTCTAGAATCTAGAATCTAGAGTCTAGAGTCGAGAGTCTAGAGTCGAGAGTCGAGATTCTCAGCAGAGCAGTGGGAATAAAAAAGCTCAATTGGTTAGACCTAAAGCTAGATTCTAGATTCTACATTCTACATGTGTACATTGTACATGTAATATCGAATATCGAATATAGATTGTCGCATGTCTCATGTCATTTATTTTATACTTGATATCACATCCGTGGAATATGTACATACGATACTCTGTACTCTACGATATTATTGGTGTCTATCTTTCAACTTTATTCAGTAGAAACTACAAACATCCTCCTACTCTGACTTTCATCCACTTATTTCGTATTTCGCCGAAAAATCCAAATCCGAGATCAGACAACAGACATGAGATGTCTAACTTTTCATCTGATAAATTTACATGAGAAAGTTGAATTGAGTGTTGAGAGTTGAGAGTATCTTTTTCTTAATGCTGATTTCACTGGAACTGGGAGTTGAAAGCCTTTTTTCCTCGATTGTGTAAATTTTTGAGGTTTAAAATATAGAGGTGAGGAATCAAGTATAAAACTAATTCTATCTTTGCAACAGGAAGGGCCTAATATTTTATTATATTTCACAAGTATTATATTTTTCTTTGAACATGGAACATTAAAAATTTAAAATGGAAAGCGGTGCATGTGTTTCCTTCTTCCTTCATTGGATAGAATACAGAATGCAGATTGTAGATGGTAGATTTGTAGATATTTGTAGATATTTGTTGCGTTTGTACTTTGTATACTGGAAGATTTGAGATTTGAAAATTCAAAACTCGAGGCTCAAAACTGAAAAGTAGAGACTGGAGATTCGAGATAGATTATTATTATTCTTACCTTGAGGCGGGATTTAAGCGGAGAGGTTTCACAGGCGGACACTGCACTGATGAAAAATAGTATCAAGAGAACCAGGGTTGCTGTGAGGAGACCGACAAAGGTGAAGGATATTACAAAGAAAGTCGCCAAGGAAAATGATGCAAGGGCAGAGGGACATGCGAGACTGGTGATTCCTGCATATGGCTCTTTATGCATCAAAAATTCCGACTCCTTACTCGGGTCTTGAAATCTCAGAGTGAGCATTTGCGTTTGTTTAGCCAGATCTCTGGAAATTGGCACAAAACAAAGAAATACATAAAATACAAAACAATCCCATTTCAATTTTATCATACATTGTACATATACTTTTATAAGCTATTTTATTCCACTTTCTCTCCTTTTACTTTTATTTCTACCAATTTCTCCGTAGTCGTATCCCGTGTCTTGTATGTTGTCTGTGTCTATGTTGTACGGTGAAAAGTATAGAGTATAGAGATTTCCATGTATATTATTATTATTATTATTATTGTGTGTATAATGTATAATGGATTTTCTCAAATGTTTGAAACTTTTAAACTGAGAGAGAAATGTCATTGTCTCAGGTCTCAAGTTTCAGGACTCAAGTCTAGAGTCTCGGCGGGATCTTTATCGTTATCGTTGTCGTTATCGTCCTCATCATTGTGTCCTTGTCATTATGATAACAATAATACGGGAATAATAGCCCCATTTTACAAAGGGAGTGCAGATAATAGCCAAGTATTAGCCGTGGGTCTAGTCTAGTTTAGAGTTTAGTGTATAGTCTATAGTCTATATAATATTATGTCTACAGTAGTATAGTCTATAAGACATCCGTGTATTTTATAAACAATATACAACGGAATTGACAATAGCCATTTTACATTGTTCGCTGGAAGATTTTCCTCTTGAAAAATTCAAATCTTTCCCTGAATTGTTAATGTGTGTGTGTTGTGTATTGTGTATTGTAGTTTGGAATGTGCACCGTACACCGTACACTGTAAAATTTAGCATGTAGAATTTCTAATGGTTATTTGTATGCAATCTGCAATGTCTACTGTCTACCGTCTACCGTTTACAAAGGTAAAAGTATTTATCTGTATAATATGTGGGTAGTAGAAAGAGGAAAGATCTTCTGAAGAAACAGAGAAAAACAGAGACGGATGTGTACAGTATACATTATACAATTTGAAATTATTTTCAAAGTAGAAGGTAGAAAGTAGAGGATTTGAGAAACTCAAAACTCGAAGCTCAAAACTCCAAGAAGCAAAAGAGAAAGTAAGTAGAGAAACTAGTTAAAAGGAGGATTATGCACAAAAAGGGAAAGGAATAGAAAAGTTCTCTTCATTTTGACAGTACAGTCAGAGTCAGCTCCAACGTCAACTTCAACTTGAAAGTTCAAAGCCAAAGTCAAAGTTGAAGCTTAGAGAAGGTTTTTTTCAAACAATATTCGCCGACGTGAGTTTTGAGTTTGTTTGAGTCTTGACTCTTGACTCTAGTCTCTAGTCTCAAGACTCAAGACTCTAGTCGGGTCGGGAGTTAAATTGAGAGAAAAATGGAGATATTATTATGGAATATTATGGAAGTGAATAGAAATCTTTTGTTCTATATTTAAATCCCTGGGTTGAAAATTCAATATGTAATAAATGGGTTTACCCACCCACATCCATAGTATATAAAACAAAAGAATAGAATGAATTTTCTCACCTGTATCCATCTCTGGATATGAGTTCCTCTTTGAGTCTTAGACGATAGCTCTCGAGTTCTGATTGATTTCTCGCTGATTGATTATTTTCTTCCACGTTACTCTATTCAAATTTGAAATTAACGAGGCCAAAAACCAAAAGTCACAAGTTAGAAGTGGATTTATTAATTTTGTAAATATTACACATTCCTTTTCTATTTTCCATTCATTATTATTCATTATACAACATTTTTTAGACAATGGGAAATGAAAAGTTGAGTCTTAACACTCAGCACTTAACAAGTGAAACATGACGAATGAATGAATAATAATATTAATAATAATAATGGTTGTCATATAATTGTCTTACATTTGAATCCTCGGCGTACGTGGAATTTAATTCTGAGGGAAAGTCTTTACTAACGAGGTCTTCAGGTCCAGGTTGAAGTTCACCATTCTCCGTGACAGAGGCTGTACTCGGTCTCATCTGTTATTATTATTAATAATTAATATTATTAACATTATTATTATAAGAGTACTCGTTTAATGACATTACAATAATTATTATAACTATAACTTTATTTTATTCATGCATAAAATAAACAATGGACAATTTGGTTTCATCTATTTCCGTGAAAAAGCCTTTGATTCTTCCATTTAAAATGTCTATTTATACTGTTCCTAGTTCCTTCGTTAGCCTTGTTATTATTCATTATTCATTATGGTAATTATTGGTTTTTGATTCTTGATTGTATTTTGCATTTCTTGTTCATGTTTTGTCTTGTTACTGTGCACTGTGCACTTTCTACTTGTTTTGAGTTTTTAATAGAGTAGAGAATGGAGAAGACGTATAAAAAGTCTTTATCTTTCCATCACTCCATCGTATCTGTGTATCGTGTATCGTATTGTTATGTATTATATCAGTATTTTATTTTTTATTATATTATTATTACATGTGCTTTGCTTCTTGGTTAATTTCATTATAGGCATTATGCAATCAACTCTTTTGTCTTTTGCCTCCTTTGTCATTTATTCTTTGTCTTTTATACATGCATTTATTGTTTTATATTTCCTATTTATTGACAATTGACAAGGAGAATACTTTGTGTGTGTATATGTGTGTTTTGTTTTTATTTGGAAGAATTTTAAGTGGTTCAAGACTTGAAACTCGAAAGTTGTTTTTGTAGTGTCTAGTATCTAGTGTCTAGTGTCATCTCGGGTGGTTAATGTATGAAGTGAACTCTGTTCATTTGTTTATTTTGACGCAACCAAAATTGTTTAGACTTTATACTGGAGAGTTCTAACTTGAAATGTTAGGTGTTAGACGTCTTCAAGTTTATATAATAATAATATTCATGAAATTTGAATTGCAAATACGGAGCGTATTGGCGTGACTAAAGAGTATAAGAGTAGACAGTTCAATAATAACTATATACATGAAATATCAAATATCAGCTACATTATACAACTACACTTTGACTGCATATTCTTTGTTGTTTGTTTATACTTTATACTTTATATACTTAATGAAGACTGTCTGTCTCTTGGATCTTGAATCTTGAATCTTGGATACTGGATATGACATTCACATGCTGAAATATTCATTATTCATGCATATAATGTGTCGCTGTTTATTTATGTCTGGAGAAAGTTAAGTGGAAAGTGATGCTCATTTTTTATAGCTATGAACTGTCAACTTTGCACTGTCCGTTGTCCTTTGTGTACAAAGTAGAAAGTACAAACTGCAAACTTGTGGTATACAGTATAAGAAATGCAAAATAATTCTACATTCTACATAATGAACATATTTACCTGTTTCTTGGCTTTGACGATGAAATAGGTTTTAAGTCCTGCAATCCTGAGAAGTTCTTCTCGTTTCTCTCCATGTCCAGGCTCCACTTCAAACTCATCGTTGAGGAAGTTCAAAGTTTTCTCAGAGACGTGAACTCGCCTGTAAATTCAATTTCCAGTCATTAATACGATTAGCAAAACTCAACTTAACTCTGTATAATGTATAGTATAAGCATATCAAACAACTAACAACATTTCATCACTCCTAGTATCTCTGTTTTGTATTTTGTATAATATTTATGCACAACTTAATATAATAATAATAATAATAATTATTATTATTATTCTCATATGAATATCATTTTATCTTTCATCCTACTCTACAGATATACTTTGTTCCGTACTCTAGTTTCTTCTAGTATTTATTGTGTGCGGTAATTGTAGATTGTAGTACTTTTTGTAGGAAAATGGAAAATAGAAAAAGAATAGAAAATGATTCATAGTTTTGTATTTGAATTTTGAGTCCTAGAATTTTAAAAGGACATGTGGAATTTGGAATGAAAAATGTACTGTTTAAAATTTACAACTTTTGTATTGTGATTTTAGTCAATCTTGATTTGTTGAATTTTAGTGAGTGACGAATAACGAATGATGACTCTGTTCTCATAATAATAAGTAACTCACAACAGAGAATACAAAATATAGAGTAAAGAGTTTGTAAGGGAAAGTCAAAAGAAAATTAGCACAGTATGAATTTTGATGCGGATATGCAAGTTTATAACGTATAAAGTGTAATGGTCGAATGTCAAATGTACTGTTTATTGCTCACATGCGCCTTCTTGGTTTTTCGATTTACATGGATTCCAAATTTGAAATTCTAAATTCAAAGAATTCAAATTCCAAATATAGAGTATACATTTATTATGCATGGTGCACAGTGCACAGTACATCATACATCATGCATAATACATGACATGATTGCTGTTCATATAGTGTGTAGTGTTGAGATTGTGGATGCATGTTGTGTTTTACAACGACAAAAAAACTTTCCGCTTTCACCATTTCCCATTTGCCATTCACCATTCGTCATAGCAGGGAAGAGAATGGAAATAGAAAATATGGAAAAGGAGGAAAAGGAGGAAAACGGAAAAACAAATTATGTACATGCAGATCTATAAACTGTATGATACTGCATCAAATTATACGCAAAACTCTGGTAGAGTGTGTGTTTGTGTGTGTGGATTGTGGATGAATGTACAATGCAGAAATGTGCTTTACTGCAGCCTACGTACAACGTACAGCCCAGAGCCTACAGCCTACACGATATGAGGATCCGAGCACTTCCTCATCTCATGCTAAAGGATACAGGACATACATTCATGCATAGGGTAGGATTGTACAATAAAAACAACAGAAAACAGTCATGGACAAAATGCACAATGTACAAAATACAAACTGTATCTAGTATCTAGTTTCCAGTGTCTAGTTTATAGTTTATAACTACAAGTAAAATGTACAATGTGCATTGTGCATGGACTTTCTCCATCGGATAATTTGTTGCTTTTCGCCAGTACTCTTTCTTTCTTTCTTTCTTTCTCTTTCCTTTCACCACTCTCCCTTGCGGATATTGCATTTAGTCTCTTTTCTCTTTTCTCTCTATACAGGAAATACTTGTATATTGTATACGTATATTGAACCATATTATTATATATGACTACTTTAGCAGTTGGCTAATGTGAAATACTATCAACTATCATAGAAAAGAGTACAAAAGATGTAAGACGGAGACGGAAAAGTTTTAATGGGCTCTTCCATTTCTCTCTCTCTCTCTACATGTGGGCTCGTATGAGTTCTTCTTTTTGAGTTGTCAAGTTTTCATCTCAAGTCTCAAGTCAAGTATCAATAAGTGTCCGTCTACCATCATCCGCCATCTTCCAAGTTCCAAGTTGCAACAAATTTAAAGAGTACAAACCCCCATAGTCAAATTACTAATGGACAGCTTTTTTGAATGTTGAATGTTGAATCTTGAATGAATTCAAATTTTTATTCTGGACTTGAATTCGACATTGATTACATACTGAATACGTTTTACGTTTATTACGTTTCTGCATGTTCAGCGCAAACCAACTTGTTCTGGTTTTGGTTCTGGTTGATTTTTTTTACACAGCAGTCCAGTCGTCAATTTTGAACAAGATTATAATGTCTGTTATAATCCACACTGTACACCGTCTATTGTACAGTTCACGGATTAAATTTCCTTGTACATTGAACAGACTGTTTCAAGTCATTATTTTCTGGTTTATAATGTACTTACTGTAAATGGTAAATGGTAAATTTGTTTGTCGGAAATTGGAAAATATTATATACTTTGTACATTCTTGGGATGTGTTTTTGTTGTTTTAGTACACAGGGATAATAAAAAGATTGGGATAGACTCTTGTCTCTTCTTCATTCTTCCTTCATGGATTTTCCCCTTCTTGTCCTTAATGTAATGAACGGTCATTCAATTTATATTCAAGATTCTAGAGTCGAGACTGGAGATTCGAAATTGGAAATTCAACATGTCTTCCTCGTCTATGTTCCAAGTCATGTGTAATGTGTACTGACTTGTGAGTGCCTTGTGAGTAAAAGCAAAGTAAATAATACTAAGTTGTATATTGTAGAACAGCATGTGTTTGCATTTTCTAGTTTCTATGTCTCCACTCTCCACGATCTATTATACACTGTACAATGTACATTGTACTTTGTACACAAGTTAAATGCTAAAGAAAGAGCGAAAGAAAATGAGAAAATAGAGAATATCAAGACCGAGAAGAATGGAAATGGGAAAGAAAGAATAAGACATAAGACGCATGATGAGATAAATAATAATATAAAGAAGAGAGAATGAATGAACGAGAGAGAGACGAAATGAAAAACAATCTAATTAAGACTAAATTAAATAAAAGAAATTAGAGCAAGAGATTCATGAACTTTTTAGTTTTCCTCTATTGTCTACTCTCTATTCTTCCTCACTTGTAAAACTTCTAAAAATAATTATATATTATACATTATACAATGTACAATGTGAAATGTCCCAATGTGCAGCGTGTGTCTGAGTTTAATCCAGAATCTAGAATCTAGAATCGAGTACACTCACACACAAGGACAATATTTACTCATTTAAAGAGGATGATGGTGGAACTTGGAGCGTTCAATTTATTCATGCCGCTCCGAGTGCTCTCTCAGCACTTTTTATTAAATAAGAACCAGAACCAGAATAAAAACAAAACAAAACAAAACATAGCACACATGCTCAATGCTCAAAGTTCAAACATACGAATAAAATATGTATAAATAGAAATGGAAAAAAATCCCGAGCCACTTTAAAAAAGAAAGGTGATAAATTTAAAATGTAAAATGAGTTTTTTTTCTATCTATGAGTTTACAGTTTACAATTTACAGTAGCTGCAACTGCATAACTTTGAGCTTTGAGCCTAATACTCTGTACATTATACATGGCAGCTTAAAATTGTTATAATGAGCCTGGCGGAACATTGTACATTGTACATTGTGCACGTAGGTAGTAAAATAAACGTTGTATTATTGTCTGTGATCATGTTTGAGGCATGTATAATGTATTTTGTATTTTGTAGTAGGTCGTAGCTGGAAGATGGTATAAGAAATTTAAGGTGCACCACGTTCCCATTCACACAGCCTATGTCTCATGTATTTATCTTGCGTGTTGTGTGTTGTATGTTGTGTGTGCCACATTGTACCAACTACCAACTGCTTAAAAAGACACAAGTAGACAGAATAAATAGATGGATAGATACCAGCTCCATTCAAATGCACGTTAATCTTGTCTTGTGTCTTGTTTCTTGTTGTGTCTGGAAAGAAATAAAACTTTTACGTTGCTAACTATTTTTAGATAGTTAGATCTTTTGCTTAGTCTCAAGTCTCAAGTCTCAACTCTTCTGTATTATGTACACTTTAATACTATTGCCTACTGCCACATCCACTATCTAGTATCTAGCATCTACACTCTTTCTCTCGCCTTCTTGAGGTTAAGTTGCTTTTTATTCATTATGTGACTCTTACTTATTTATTTATTGCAAGCCCGATAAAAGTGGTTACGCTCAATGTAGTTGGTTAATGTGTTAGTTATTGGTTATGGGGACTCTTAAATTGCAAGGATTAGCAAAGTAGGAATATTGGGAAAGGAGAAACGGGAAAGGAAAGTAAAAGAAACCACAGGCATGTGCTTGCCGAGTATTTTTTATTACAAGATAGATGTTTGTAAAGATACGTCTCCTTCTACATTGTACATTGTAGATATTGTAGAGATATTCCGTATGCAGCCTAAAGTGTAATGTTCTATTTTCTAATCCAATTCTAATTCGGAGAAGAAGCTCATATACTTGTGATAATAATAATAATAATAATTCTACAGATATAATAATAATAATAATATAATACATAGAGAAGAAAAATAATACTTAATACGTACCCAGGCATTCCACTGCTCTCCATTTTATTCGCGAGGACAACATCTTCAGAGTAGATGTCAAACTGTGAAGAGGAGACAAAGAGAAAAATTAATTTACTCGTCCATGTTCTACATTCTACATACTGTACAATTCAATTCATATGCATTATGGGATTAGCTAATTTAATTATCAGGGTCGTTGCCCAATTTTTTTTCATGTCAACTATTTGTAGTTTTTAATTTTCTACAGGCTACAGTCTACATTCTACATTTTAGTTGATACTATCTACTTTTGCGGGTATCCATGAGATAAGATTATGGATGATAGATATGTAGATTTAATTAGGGAAAAATCATCACATGTTCAAGGGATGTAATTATTATTATTTATTATTATTATTATTACCTGCCACTGCCTTTGTCCCAGCACACCAGCCAGAATAGCCCCTGTGTTTAAAGTAAAAAGTAAAAATTAGCCCGTTTATTTATTTATGTGAGTGTTTAGTCGCGTGCTCAAATATTTTAATTGGATTACCAACTATTTACCATTTACTATTTACAGTCTACCGTCAACTGCCTAGTGTCTAGTCCAAAAATATTATTGTCATTTGTCATGTGTAGTTAGTAGTTTGTAGTTTGTAATTTGTCCCTTGTCGTTTTTCCATTTTCCGTAATGATATAACACAAAATTGAAATTGCAACTACAATTACCTGTGTGGATACCAACGCGCATATCAACTGGGCTGTTTGTAGTCTCACGAACGTATCTTTAGGTTTTAATTTAGAAAAAAACATCCATGTCAAATTCAAATAATTCATAATTCATAATTATTCTATGGCTAATGATCAACTTTTTGTATAATATATTCTGAATCATAATCATAATCATCCTGTGGGCTGGATTCGGTATTCGATATTTGCCATTCGCCATTCGACATTTGGTATTCTGTACACGGAGATACATGTAAATAATTATGAAAGCTTTGTGAAAGTGAATAGTGAACAGTGCACAAAATGAAGTGCGGGAGAGAGTGAGAGAGTCAATTTCCCCATAAAATATGGGTCAATAGTTTGAATATAAATGTCGAGGATTCATAAACTACCTCAAATTCTCTAGGTCTCTGCGAATATGATGAAGTCTTTTCTCTCCGTCTCTGCTCACAGTTAGGTAGTGTGCTGTGTAGGCTGTAGATTCTAGGTACATTAAAATTCCTCGATGATAATGATCATGTAGTTCATTTAGCCTGGTTTGGTTTGGTCTGGTCATAGCCAGCCATACGTAAGTACGCCGACCGACGACAAACAAAAGTAAAATTAATTTGTAGCAGTGGATTGTGGAAATTCGCAAGATGTATAGAATACAGAACACGGAACATGGGATCCATAGACTTTACTTCTTTTTCATTTCCGCTCTGTATTCTTTGTCCTCTGGTCCTTTTAAATGCGTATCGTGGGTGATGTTGTCAAAAGGGTCATAACTAATGTTAAAGACATGGGCTTTGAATTTTGACGTTTTGAAAACATCACCCAGGAATATACATTGTACATACAAATACACCAATATACACGCTACACAGAAATTCGCTATGTTTGGAGTTTGGACCTGATGAAGTCTGCTATCTGCTCTCTGTCTTTCAACCGGTCTATAGAGTCAAGAGTCAAGAGTGACTTTCAATTTACCATTTACACTCGACACTCTGCACTCTGCTGTCCTCTCTAAATCATCAACCTACTTAATATTATACTATTATCATAGCAAAGTCTCCTCTCTCCGCTATATTATATTAGAGTTATATCAACAAATACCGTCTCGAGACTCGAGCCTAGTGGATAACTTTGGTACATTTGTCATATATCATCAACTTCCGGAATGGCACGCCGACATTAATATGAAATCCTTCAATTATTTGATTTATTGTTCGTCGAGACTCGTAGAATCTAGAATCTAGAATCCAGAATCCAGAATCTCGAGTCATATATAATATAAATACTACATACTATATACAAGTATTTATATACTGTGGACAGTGTACATTGTACAATGTACAATATACACTACACGACTCTGTTCAACTTTCCGACTTTACCATCCAGTCTTCACACTGGCACTGGCTTTGGTTCTGACTCTGGCTCTGCAGTGGATGTTAAGCTTAGAAATTCATAATCCAAAATCCTGTATCTAATTTAAAAGGAATTAAATAAAATTTCTCGGTCCAATTTTTAGAGCTTTTCGGGGGATTCTGGGGAAAATTGTATTTGTACAAGACCTAAAATCTAAAATCCAGAATCTAGATTCTAGGTTTCTAAACTTTTGTACTTAATATAAGAAACCGGAGACATGACATTGAAATGAAATGAGCAACTCCAACCTCCCAACTTTTTGGATCAAAATAGGGATTACCTACAAAACCTAGAATCTAGAACCTAGAAATCAGACTGCGTATTTGTTTTTCCTACTTTGTATTTAGTATGTATTTAGGATGTAGTTACTGATGGAAAGGAGGTGCAGATTAAATGTACAATCTAAAATCTAGAATCTAGAATCTACACTACAACAGATTTCTGATTGGATTGGTAGGGCCCACAGTACACAGTACAAACTTACAACTTGGCTAATACTTGCACGTAAATGGTAAAAGGTAAAAGGTATTAGATATTAGATATATCCTTCCGTATTTTACTCACTGTCCGACCAGACATGAGACTTGAGTGAAAGGTGAAGAGAAGTACAAGCAAAAGGAGTAAAGGGAGAGAGAGAGAGAGAGAGAGAGAAGGCTGTAAATTAGATTTACTATGACAATATGATTGAATTTGACGTGTAAGTGATTTCTCCTCTGGAGGATTATGATTTTATTCCGTATTATATCATATATATTATACATTATACATTCCACGTACCCGTCCAACTTGCAACGTGCATCCTGCATCGTTATAAATATAATAATATTATGTATTATAAAAGTATTTGGATATGTGGATTTGTGCTTAGAGATTGGAGATTGGAGAGGCAGGGAAAGGAATTAGACGGATTTTATTCACCACCTACGACCTACATAAAATACCCAGTGAATACTCAATACTGAATAGTGAAAACTGATATTTATTCCCATTTTCACAGAAACCGAATTTCGATCGAGTCAATGGATGTCAGTGTATAAAAGATAAAAGAACCGTCATACTCTTTATTTTACCTCTACTCAACCGTTATCTTTGAATCTTTGATCTCTGTTCTGTGTTTTGTAGTTTGGATTGGGTTTAAATACTCTGGATTCTGGCTGTTGGATTACCAACATTTAATATTTATTTATTTACGTTTTCCGTACATTTGAAATTTGGACAGCACATTTAGACCATGTAGAAAAAATATGAGAAAAATACATGTGTCTAGTGCCTAGTGTGCAGTGTACAGCGTAAAAGTAAAGGTAGAACATGCATGAGAAAATCAATAAAATACAACACACAAGACACAGTGTGAACTTGGAAGGAAAATTCATCTGTTCATCTGCTCTCTGCTCCTACCTATAAAAGTCGATAGATACTTTATACTTTCTCACTTTTTCCATTTCGATTTGGACTTGATTTATAAAAATACTCTACCGGTCCAACGTCCTATGTTCAATGTCCAATGTAATATAAAACAAAAAATCCGCCATTTTCCCTACATTTTATGTATTGTATAATATTAAATATTATGTGGGTAGTTAGCCTCTAAAAATGGTAATTTTGGGGAAAATGAACATTTCCATTCAAAGTACCCAAAGCCTTAGGCCTGATTCCTGATTCACTACTCTTCGTCTATTTCATGAATTAAATATTCACCAAACAGACAGAAGACGTTATATAGTGTATAGTACACTATATATTATTATATTATATGGTATAAATTAATAAGTAGTAAGTTACAAGGTATAAATGTTTTCCAAGTCTCATGTATTCAATGTGAAATATGAAATATGAAATACAAGTACAATTAGATACTGTGTCTAGTGTCTAGTATCTAGTATCTAGTACCATAATATATTTGCTATTATAGAGTATCTTTTTGCTTCATGTCTCAAGCCTCAAGCTTCAATTCTCAATTCTGAATCCGCAAGCTTTTGGCTACGATTAGATTATTATTTATGAAAATAATGATTTAGTGGAACATTTCAAAATAAAAAAACTGTTTTGCTGGCAATTTCTCAGGGACGCCGACTCTCTCTCTCTCTCTCTTTTTCTGTGTATCTCTTCTGTTTCTCTTTCTCTTACTCGTTTTGGTTCTGGTTCTGCTTCGGCTTCTGGTTGTGGTTCTTGACTATAAAAACCAACTCACCGAATATCCGAGTTCGGAATGCTGACTCTCTGAGAAGAGGAGAAGAGTGAAGAGGAATAGTAAACATTTAGCATGGCCAAATTAGTGGTAGTCGGCATGTTGAATGTTAAGTAAAATATCAAGCATAAAGTTGCTCTCTACTCTGCACATTGCACATAATATGATATTCAACATTGAGCATTGAACATTGAAAATGTTTGCGTGTACACAAGCACTGTTATTATTACTTATTATTATTACTGCTCTTGTATCTTTCTGCATATTGTTTTCTGTTGTATGTTTATCAGTTTGTAGTTTGTAGTTTGTAGAGTGCAATTAATTATACGTGATGGAATTTTTTTTGTCCGACATGGAGAATGGAGACACAAGACAAGAGAAAAAGGTGTTTCTTGGCATATTATTTTTTTACACAAACGGCAAATGGCATACATATGTGCGTGTACAGTAAAAGAATCCGAATCCGAATCCAAATACCTCCTCATAATTATTAGTGCACACATGAAAAGTATAATTTTATATTTAGAAAAAATATTATACAGAAAGTAAATAGTAGGAGAAATAGAAAGAGAAAAAGAGTTCGTACTTGATTGCTTTGACCATAGAAAGACCCTGAAATATAAAAGTAAAGATAAAAATAAAGATGGTTTCAAGGCAGAATTAAAATCTAGAACTAGAATTAGATTACACCCTTGTGTCCAATTTAGAATAATATGCATTCTAAATTCACAATTTACACATGATACATAAAAAGAGGAGAAACAGGAAGAGAAGACAGAGGAGAAATAAAAGCAAGAATTATGACTGTTGTGACTTGAATTTGTTTTAAAACATGACATGATGAATCTTTTATCTAGTCAACAAGAGCTTTAAAAAACGATAATAAGTATAAAGTCTACATTCTACATCCATTATACATTATACACAAATGATACATGAAAAAGGATAAATTGAATTACCAATGAAATATTATTATTATTATGATTTATGGTTTGATAAATAATCAAATAAAATGAATCCATTGGTTTGGCTTTTGAAATATGGAAATATGGAAACAGGGTAATAACAAGTAACAAGTAAACTTACATAATTGACACAGAGGATTCCATGATCGGGACGCTGTTCAGGTGCTCCGCATATACAGTAGTAGCAGTCACCAAGAATTTTGATTCGTATTTGATGGTATTTCTGGAAACCAACCGGATTGTTAATTGCTGTCTTTTATTATCATGTATTTAGTATTTAACTATCCGTTATTCAATAATTCATGATACATTTAACATTTATTATTTAGTATGCATTATCCAAGTTCACAAGTTGTGTCCGCTTTTTGTAGTTTGTATATACTCATAATATAATATTATATAATATTATATTATAATATAATTCCAATTCCAATCCGAACTAGAACCAAAACTAGAATCAAGATCACAGCTGTACGACTTGACATAAACTTTCCTCCTGTATCCACAGGCCACAACTTCAATCAATAATAGAGTTTATTATTAGAAAATTTCTATCCTGGGTCTCACTCTCGTCCTTCTAAATCCGAAACTCTACATTGTAAATTCTACGTTCTACGTTTTATCCACTCCCTGGTCTCTTCTCCTCTGGCCTCTTTTTCTACTCTATATTCTACATTCTACATCCCGACAACTGTCTTGAGTTTGTAATATACAGACTTGAGTCTAGAATGTAGAAGCTAGAAGCTAGATTTGAGGATGAAAATTGTCTCTTTTCTCTTTTCTATCCATCTGCTCCTGTCTCCTGTCTTCCCTCTAATCCCAGTGGGAATAATAGTGAAATTTAATATTTTGTCCTCTACTTATTTATTTGCACATATAATAATATTGTGTATTCCATGGTATGGAGTATGGCGTATGGACTATTGTATAGACCAGCTCAGGAGTGGAAGAGAACATATGAAGAAGAAAAGGACAAGAACAAGTGGATAAGTTCTAAATTCTAGTTATTTTATACATGATAAAGAGTAAAGAGTCCACATCATATCTGTTGTATTGTGGAAAGAGCAGAGATATTATAATTTATATTATTATGTACGTTTTCCTTCTTTTTTCCTTCTATTACAGGAATATTGTATATTGATATCTTTTGTAATCCTATCTTTAAAAATAATAACAATAATAATAATAATGATAGTAATAATCGTAATTCAGATGGAGCAACTCAGAACGTATTCCACTGTTGACTGTAGTCAATTATATTAAATTTATGTAGCTGTCAAAAGTCTAAAGGCTAAAGTCAGAATTCAAAAGTATCTATAGTTTTTTCTTAGTAATTCTCAATTCCCAATGGACCATTTCTCTCAAATTCCATCAACTTCTAACGTCTATGCATATTATTATTATTATTATTATTATTATTCACTCTCTCTGGTTTGTGTATAAAAAATATGGATGAAAGAAGGGATTTTAAACTTTCAACTTACATCGGCAAGTCGATCAAATCTTGCAAAAAGCTCGTTCAAAATCTGGAAAGCACGAGGAATAAAAACAAGAATTTTAGTTACAAGTTCATCAATGCTCAATGCTCAATACAAAATACACTGTATCTACAAAAAAAGAAAGAACAAAAAGAAAAGCTTTTATAGAGAAATGTTGCTACTTTTTACCTTGACTAACTCTGAAGCAGAGTATGTTGAAGAAATGGCTGTAAATCCTACGATATCCGCATAAAGTATGCTGAAAATGAAAAACATTCGAGTTTCAGAGTAAATAAATAGCAGTTGATTTGGGATTTGCTACATGTATAAAATATAGTTATAGTAGATGCTTGCTACTTGCTACCGTCTATAGTCCGTTTTGAGTAGAGATTAGAGATATAAACTCAATACTCAATGCTCAATACAGACTACACGTTTGAGATTTGAGGTTGTGTGAGAAAACAAAGGTAATTATATACAAAGTACAAAGTGTGGAGAATGGAGAACGGAGCGTGGACATTGACACAGGTTTTTATATTCTCTCTGTTTGTTTGGCCATACATCTATACAAATATACAAGTACAGAGTATAGAGAGAACACAGATGAGCTTTGAGCATATTCCCGTTCCTTGTTCCCTGAACAAATAATAATAAAGATACGTAGAGAGAAGCGAGAAGCTACAGCTTACAGATATGTACATAAATGTGTAGGCTGTAGACAGTGTAGAATGTAGAATTTAGAGCCGCGGTTTTTGTCTTCCGTACCCTGAGCAATTTTCAAAGTTTGCAATTCTTCTTGAAATCCTAACTGAAACTGAACTGTAGAAAATTAGATTTTTGACTGCACATTTATATTATCAGGTTAGAGTGTTTTGAATGTTGAATGTGGAATTTTCAATTTCCAATCCAAACTCCAAACGGCAGAGAACAAGAAAAAGAACAGACGGAAGGAAATTATATGAATGTTACATATCGAAATATTATTATGTAATTTCCTACGACTTGATTTTTCATTGATCCGATCTGAAATGTAAATATTTACTCTGTATTGTGTATCTTTATTTTTGAGCTTATCATTTATTTGATCATATTTATTTGATGATGGATGAACCTATAATTTTTTAATACATTTCTCCTGAGCTCTTCTAACTTGCAAGTTGCACCACACTTGTGCTCAGTGTTGACTGTTTCCTATTTATTATTTACACATGAACTGATTAAAAGAATCATTATTAACCATTGAGTATTGATCTAGTTTCAAATCATTTCTCAATAATTTTCTCACTTTTCACACAACCGTCAAACTTCAAACGTCAAACGCGGGTGGTTATTAGTAATTATGTTACTCAAAATCTTGCCGTGTAATTAGTTTTCTAATTTGTATCAACAATAATTATATTACGTAAAAATAGAGCTGTCGTTTTGTTTTGCTCTAAAGTAAAAGTAAAAATACATGTTGTGTGGATTATCTGTAATCTACATTCTACATTCTACATTATGTATGTCAAGTTCAGTAGAACCTAAATAGACACTAGACTTACGACTTACCTAACATTTTCATGCCTACTCATATAAATCTTCTTAAATTGGCCGTCGACGGCAGCTCCTAAGTCTTGTCTCATTTTTAATGCCAAATGCTCAGGTAATACTGAGAGCAAAAGTCTCTCCTGTAATCCAAAAACATGGAAACAAATACATAATCAAGTTAATACATGGAATATTATTATTATTATTACATTCATAATACGTGATACATAATACGTAATACATGCATTAAGGATTTATGACAAATAAATTGATGATAGCATGTGGTTCTGTGTTCTGTTTATAGTTTATATTTTATATCCAAATGATATTGTACATTGTACAATAACAACAAGGTCCTCTATTTTCCATCTTCAAATTATCTTGTCCTTGTTCCTTGTCTACTGTCTATACAGATAAACTTTGGAAGGAACAAGGATGACAGAGCGTAAAGCGAGGAGTAGGCGGAATGATAAAATGAAAATGGAAGTGGAGGCAGATGATGTCAAAATAAAACATAAATCTAGGACAAGTGTTTTATTTTTACTTTTTACATTTGAAAATCCTTCTCGTTTCTAAATAGTTTCTAATTTTTCAAGTTTACATTGCGCAAATTGCAATCCACATCAAGTTTTCGTATCAAAACTTGAATTGAATTGGATTGGACTAAATTACTCAATACTCAATTGATTGAAGGAAAGAACCTAGTATTTATTTGAATAAAATGGGAAATTTCAGTTCACCTGTTCTTTTGCTTGTTCCTCAATGACCAGTTTCATTTCCAGAGAATTTCTCGTGTCAATGAAAGCTCGTCTCTGTTTCTTGTCACTCAGGTAATATGCGAGGAGTCCCAACAAGTTGGTTGCCACCAATAAAATCAAGTTTGCACCCAACTGAAATCATGTACAAAGGAAAAAGAACAAAGAATTACAAAAAATTACACGCTGGACTGGATAGAGGGATACATCCAAAATCCAAATGAGACATTAAGCACCGACAAACCGATAAAAGATTTGCTTCAATTTCACCATCATAGAGAATAGACAATAGAGAATAGAGAAAGAAAAAACACTAATGAGATTTTCCATCCTTTTAAAGAGACGGAAACATTTGTAATACACACTGACTGTAGAATTTGAATCACCAGGATCAAGTCTTTTCCTCTTTTAAAAAATAGGATAGGAAAGTGGGTGAGAGAAACGGTGAGACGGTGTTGGATTTCTCCATTGACGTCTCTTTTCTCTTTTACATTTTACAATGTACATTAGAGATCGTAGGGATGGGAAAAGTTTTACTTTCGCTCTGTCATTAGCTTCCATTGTCGTAAAAGGGTTGTTTCCTAATCTCTTTTTTTCCATCCTCTTTCATTCCGCATTGCAACTATTTTTTTATGTTCTTTGAAACGTGATATTCATACGTAGAAAAAATTAGGCGGTACATTTTACATTTCACATTTCTTTTTCGTTTATAATAAATGACAAAAAAGTGATGGATTTTCCAGTCTCGAGTATCGATTGATGAAGACAAATTTTAGAGTGAATAATATAGAAATTTTATAAAAACATGGAAAAAATTCTACGATTTTTATATATTCGATAGTAAAATGAATTGTGAAGAATATATTTGAAATTTGAAATTCAAGTTCACCTGTCGTCCAATCATGGGTTGTCCATAACCTCCAGATTGCCCAATTCCCTTCCAAATGACGACTCCGGTGTGAGTGAGAGCCAAGAGTACAGAGTAGAAAGTGGCGGTTCGAAGTCGAATGGGTAGAGTGACCCAAATCAAAAAGGTTTCGAGTAGAACCCAACCGAGTCCGGTTCGAAGTGGGAGGGTGGGGTCGGAGCGGAGGGCAATGGGGAGGAGGATGGAAAGTGACCAGAGGATGACGGGGATGTGTGGATTTCCATAACAGAATTGAACGGGGAGGATCATCAACAGCACCACCATTGTGGTCAGACCCAGGATGATAAATGTAAATACAATGAAGACATTGTCATGCTCTATTGCTTTCCTCATCTCCTCGTCTGGGATCCGATCCTCTCTGGCTCGATAGTCGACGAGTGCATGTGGAATTTCTTTCATGTGTGAAAAACCTGAACCAGATCCGTGTTCAAATCTTCCACCTTCCTTTGATTCTCTAGATGCTGTAGATCTTTTTCTATGATGAGCTGATGAGGAAAGTTCTTTGTTTGTGTACCCAATACCACTGATACCACTGATACTGTTACTGTTACTGCTACTCCCTCCACCACCTCCACTTCCACTCATAATCATGCCTTCACCACTTGCCCCAGGATTGGCATTGGGATTATTGGGATTGTAGTTCCGATTGGCATGGAAGTAGGGATGTTTCCCTGGCCGACTACTCTCACTGTGTGGTCCATCATTGGTATTACTCGCCGATTTTTCCGGTAGGGTTTCATAACCATCAGTCAACTGTTGGTTATTTAAGTAGGTTGGATGGGTATCAGGTGAATTTTGTGACGAGTTGATGACGGGACTCTGTGCATTCGAGTTGTGAATTCCTCCGAAACCCGACATGGGGTGAATCGGATGACTTTTGTACGTGGAATTCCTAAAATGTTGAAGGAACGTCTCGGGCCCTCCATGATGCTGATGATGATGATGATGTGGATTTGGTTGGTCTCGAGGCGTCACATTGTGATCACTATTTGACTGATGATTGTGATGCTCAGCTAGGTCGAGATGGATTTTTATATAGAACATGGAACATGGAACAAATTAAAAAAACATGGATTAAAATTGGTCATCAATTTTTTTTACAGTACATGAATATTTTTTCCATAATAATCCATAATATCAAAAAAAATATATCGAAGATGGGTGCAATACTTTGTGCGCTGTTTTATCTTTTATTTTTATATTTTGTATTTTGGGTCTATTATTGATTTTATGTGCTTATTCTGCTCCCTGTTGTCAGTGTTGCTGCCTCTTTGTATAGAAATTTGATATTTGTGTGAAGGTGTACAGTGTATATTTTATATCAAATTGTAATGGTACATTTTGAACGTATACTGAATTCTGGAATACTAGATGCTAGATAACAGACGGAGAAAATAGTACATGTCAGTTTTCCTTTTCCAGTTTTTTCCTGGGAATTATTCTTTTTTTCTCTTCTCCTTTTTCCTTTCCTTTACCTTGAGAGTTGAGAATTGAGAAGGAAAGTATCGTATCGGAAAAACAGCATCAACTATTCATGCGACCTGAAAACCGATTATCATCACAAGGAAAATTGTGGTGTACAGTGTACGATGTACGGTATTCGCAGTGGAGAAGCTCTTTGAACATTCTCATACACTCTCATACATTTCCATTTGGATTCTACATTCTACATTCTAGATTCTATAAAATATACCTTTTTCTTTTTTGATATGGAAAATAGATGTATGATCAAGCATAATAGTACACTTTATACCTATAAAAAAGATACCATACACTTACATGCATTATCTAGATTCTAGATTGTAGATTGTAGATATTTCACAGTGACAACTTTAACCCTCATTCCCATTTATACTTGCTCCGTCCTTAGACATGCACACAGTCTACTGTCTACAGTCTCCAGTCTATTTTCTTTTCTGTTCCCATATCTCATATTACATGCAAAATGGGTATAGCAAAATATACAGTATGCAGTATGCATTATACATGTATTATTCGCGTTCCCGTTTCCCGTTTCCCATTTCCATTTCCAGTTTCAGGTGAAAAGAAAAGGAGAATGTGCTGGTATCTGGTTTGGTGTCTGGTTTGGTTGAGCATGTATAAAGTGTAGAAAGTAGAAGGTAGAAAGTGTTAGTGTTGGGTTGGATTTTGAATTTCCTTCCCAGTTTCCACTGTACAAACTCCACACTCGACACTCGACCATTTTGCTTTGACTTTTCCTCCAAAAGTCACACACTCGTCTATTCCATTCCATTCTGTTCTGTTCTCTTGTAAATTGGAGCCACACTAATTCCTCTACTTTGCGTACATAATACATAATATATAATACTCGGGTATATTGACACTGACACGGGCACGGACGCTGACTTGTAGACTGTAGACTTGTAGATAGATACTTTGACTATGATGAGAATTTAAACTCTCTTAAGACAATAGACAATACTGTGAATGTGAATATATTATATATTATACAGCATACGACATACAGTATGGTGAATAGTGGAGCATAGGGGAATGTGTGAAAGTGGGGAAAGGAAATTTTCTCCTTGTCCTCGAGATTCTAGAGTCTAGAGCCTAGAGTCGACAGTCTAGAAACGAGAGTCTAGATTCTAGATTCTAGAGTCGAGTGTGGATAAGGTAGCCTGATAAGATTTTATAATGATATCACAGTTTAGATTTTGCATGGATACTGCGTGTTAGTAGACATAATATCATAGTCTATTTGAGCATGTACAATGTACAATGTACAGTATACGGTGTACAGGTGTATAGTGCATAATATACAGAGAAAGAGCTAGTAAAACATAAAACAAGGTAGACTGGAGACTCAAGACTAATCAGCTCATCATTCCGTTTCATAGCACATTTGTCGAAAGTCTAAAGTCTGCCGTTTTATGTTTAATGTGTGACGCTTTATACGTTATATATTGTGACATTATGACAATGCTGGGATTCTCCACAATCTATCATTGACAATTGACAATCTCTATCTTTACACACTCCACTTGTGTGTGGTGTGTGCTCTTTCAAATTTCAAAGCATATTTAATATCTAATATCTAGTACGTACAAATTATGTACAAAGTACAAAGTGTACGTGCTTCATTCTCAATACTCAATTCTCAGTACTCAATACTCAATGGAAGTAAATCTGTATCCTGTACATGAAAGAGAGGGAGATAAAATGTAACATGCATAATGTATGAGAATTAGGAATACCATTAAAAATGGGTTGGAATTCCAATTTGGAGTATATCAATGGAGTGCGGTGGAAAATGGAAAATGGAGAGTGAAAGAGTTTGTGCCGTGTGCTTTGTGCTTTGTGATGTGTGCCTTTCCTTGCTCCTCCTCTCCCCTTGTTTCACATACATGTATCTAGAATGCAGAACATGTGCACTGTGCGCTGTATAATATAGATTATAGATTGTCTAATGCACATTGTATCTAGTATCTAGTGTCTAGTGGAAATTAAAGAAAAGGCAAGTATTAATGAGAGTCCATTTGAGTGTGTATTGAGTATTGAGTAGTGAGTGTAATAATTTCCCTTATCACAGTTAAATCAAGTTGCCGTATCCACTATCGTCCCGTTATAAATTACGAACCTCATTAGTGGATCCTTGTGGACTGTAGGCTGAATGCCTTATATTACACTTACACTAGCTCACAAACATCCCGATGCTTCTAATTCCTAATTAACCAGTTAATAATACTCATCTGATACTTGATACTAGACACAAGATACGAGATACGAGATACTACTCAATGTACATAGAATGTAGACACTATATTTTACAGCTACGAATGACGAACTACCGACGACCGTAAACCTGCGTCGAGACATTAACCAGAGACAGATACAAAATCAGACACAGAATATTTTCAATACAAGTAGAAGAACACTTTTATCCCTACATGGGATATTCCATATTCCAAATCATCACCATTATTTTTATCATGCTCCAAACTCCAAACCTCCAAACGGTTCAGATTTATAAAAGATTCAAAGACTATACAGTATACAGACTATGCTCATCTTTTGAACCAACAATTTAAGCATTAAATTATTATATAATAATAATAATAATAATAATAATATAGTAAAACCTAAAGATTGGAGGCTTCAAATTTACATTCTCACACAAAAATGACTGTACTAAGTATTAATAGAGCAATATCAAATATATAAAATATAATATTATGTTCGCAAGGCTATATAATTTAGAAAGGAGTATTAATTAATTATTGTATTATCGTATCGATTTGTAGGTGTTATATTTGACATTTGACATGTTAGGCATTTCCAGCTCAGAGTGTAGAGTGTAGAGTGTAGTTTCCTATAATGAGTGGTATATTATGTATAAAACAGTATATTATAGCAGTCACAAGTCACAAGGCTCAAGTCACAAGCTGTGAATGCGAATGGTATGGTCATTTTGATGTGTTGTTGTTTATTTTTAGTATTGATTCAAGACATGTATCAAGTATCGAGCATCTAGAATCTAGACTCAAGAATTTAGAATTTAGAGTCTGTCTATGCATTTGTATTTTGTATCTGTGTAGTATTGTTTGTATTTAGCATTTAGTATTTATGGTCAGGCCATCTCTTTTCTCTTCTTCTCCGTCGCTGTCTCTGTCGCTATCTCTATAGTTTCTGGGCATGTACAATGTATACCTATATTTCTTCTTATTTAGTATTGAGCATTGAGCATTGAGAAATAAAAGCGTGGCATTTTATACCTACGCTTTGTGTCTACTGTTTACTGTTTACGGCTTATATGATTGGGTTAGTATTGGATAGTCGGTATTGGGCTAAATAATCAGAGGCTAGATCGATGATTGATTCAGTCCATAAGTCTGTTCACTGTGCTCTGTACTCGGTTCTATGGGCACTGGACAGTAGCCACTTATGTATAGGGTATAGGTATATTATGTAGAACTGTACACTAGACTCTAGACTCTACACTTTGTAAATTATTGAGTGGCTGGGTACTCATGGATCAATATAATAACCTATAAGACACACTGACACAAAACTTCTCCACTGCCTCCTATCTCACATCTCATATTATACAATAGTGTCAAATGTATCAGGGAGCTGTGAGTTCTATAAGGTTTTGTGTACAATGTACAATGTACATCCATCATATAATATACATTGTCAGTCGTATTACGTACATTCACTAACTTAACTTTTTTCAAGTTTGAAAAAACTTGCGTAAGCCTTTGCCATGGAATATGGACTAAAGGTCAAGTGATTATTTTTTGGAATGTTTTGGGTTTTGATAGGACCGGGAAAAACTTTGTAATTTTTGTTTTTTTTGTACACGATTTTTTAAATTATGTATTAAGAAATTAGAAACCAATCAAAGAAGAGAAATGTGAATCTTGTACACGTGTTCAATGTAGAATGTAGAATGTAGAGTGTATAATGTAAAGAGTAGATAGTAGATATGAGATGTGTTTTCATAACAAAATATTATATCAAGAATCAAGAGTCAAGAGAGAGCTCAAGTTTTTACATGTCGTAATTATTTGATGAGGTTCCAGATTACATAAATAATAAATAATAAATACTAAACATATACAATACAACGGAGTGTGAAAGAGAAAGAAAGTGGTTGGTAAAAGGGTTGTTAAAAATTTAAAGAAAATGGATAAAAAGTCAGAGGCCCACTTGATTCGGTCCTGTGGGTTGTACATTCTAAATTCTAAATGTATGAATTTAAAACACAGAGCACTAGCCACTAGCACGCCCCACAATTTAATAGATGCGAGTTTTAAATGTGATCTGTGCTGTGGAATGTTGTGAGTTGTAATGTGACATTGAACGTGACCTGAGTGAGTGTTGAGTGTTGAGTGCGGAATAAAGAATTGAGAATGAATCATGAACCATGGAACATGGAACACATGATATTTTTGTATAAGGTATTAGGATTTTTTCAGATATTTCTTATAGTGTTTTTATATGTATTTTGTATTTTGTGTCTTACCATGTGGCTCTAAAGATTGAAGAGAGTCTTCGGGTTGGAAGAAGTGTGAATTAGTGTCAATGATGATGGAGGGATGAGGAGTGTTGCTGTAGTCTCGATGAGCCACCCAAAAGGAATGGACAATGATTTGAGCGACACAGTAAAAGAGCACAGCGTAGAGGAAGCATCGAAATAGTTCACCTCGCTTTCGATTCGTCGAATGAAGCTGATACAACACCTCAATTTCAGGATCACTAAACTTTGAGGATCCAAATAATAAATTACCCCTCTTGGGTCGAGTGGCCGGTTGAATTTTTATTACACTCAGAGTCGAGTCACACCTCATCGGCGGACCCGCCTCTGTATCAGAGAGCATCATCTTCAACTAAGTTTAAATCCAGAATCCGGAATAATCCAAAATCCAAAGTAGTAGATAGCTTTACACTTTTCCACGAGAATCTAGAATCTAGAATCTGGAATCCTTTTGTATTCTAGGATTTTTTCCAATGATTTTAAATTTTACTAGACGCATTTTTTCATGAATATAATAAGTTATTTTTTACAAGTATTTTTCATCACTCATCACAATCCCTTCATTGACATATAAACTTGAATACGTTGAATACGAGCAATACTTTGTCACTGGATAAATATGTTTTTAGAAAGGGCTAGAGAATCGAAGATCGAGGATCGAGGATGGAGAATTAGTCATATGTCACTTGCCACTTAGAATTTCTAAGCACAGTCAGCCCAAACTATTTTTAGCATAGCTATTAAACTGTGTAAACATAAGAATGAAGTGGTCGTTTGACTTTTGACTATCGAGTGATGAGTGTCGTGTGTTGAATGTTGAATGTTGAGTTCATATGTATTCAATACTTGGAGATTATAGATTGTGGGACGAGAAAGTGTCAAAGAAAATGATGATGATGATTTTATTATTATTATTATTATTAGTAGTAGTAGTATTTTTATTATAACATAAATATTATTATTGTAAGAATCAATATGATATCAAAAGGTAATTCTTTCGTGCTCCTTCGCCTTATCACTTATCATTCACTCTTCATTCTTCATTGGCTCGAGTTTGTATTATTATTTGTATTTTTGTTGGGCTTCGGCATCATTAATTTTTCTCTCTTCTTTATTACTTATTAATCTTTACTCTTTACTTTTGATGTAGCTGGTGCAATGTGCACGGTGCATGGTGCATTTCACTATATTATTGTATATCGTAATATTTATGGAAATATATTATATATTTGAATTTTAGTGGTTTTAACACAATCCACAATACACAATCCAATCCAAACTAATCCAATTGAAAATGATTCAAAATTCAAAGGAATTGGACGTTTGGACTTTGTCACCGGATAGTTGTTGTGTGAAATGTAAACAAACAAACAAATGCTTGATGCTTATTCCATATCCCATATTCCACTAGACATTGGCATTCTATGTACAATGTTCACTTTTCACTGTTCACTGTATGTAGAATATTATGTATAATGTAGAGTGGCCTCACACACTGGATCCACCATTCATATTCATATTTCAAATAGATTATACTCTTTATTTACAGAGTCAACGGAGACTGAAGGAGAATGAATAAATAAATAAATAAATAGTCTCCATTAATATGTCATCATCAGCATCATGATATTATTATTATTATTATTATTTATCTGTCTTTCGATTTTTGACTTTTGATTCTCCACACGCACAAAATTGAAACTGACAGATAGACGCTGTCTACAGTATACAGTCTACATGTATGTAAAATGTAAATTCCAGAGTTTTATTTTGTATTTAGTATTTTTATGTCGTAAATAATAAATATCACGTATCACTCTTCACTCTAAACTCTGAATCCCAAAATCCAAAAATCCAACAGACAGGAATAATAATATTATTAATATTCCTAATTAAAAATACACATCAATTATGTACACGCACAAAGTAATAATAATAATAATAATAATAATAATAGTATTTGTAGGATTATTTTTGTGTATATTTTATATAACTGGAAATATGAATTTATCACTCACAATAGTAGATTATGATACTGATAATTTTGAGTAAATTATACAAGGAGAATAATGAAACTGGAGAATATTTGAAACGGCACACGATACACAATACACAATCCAGATTCGTAATGATCTTTCTCCTTGGTTTCACAATTCACAATACACAAGACACAAGGATAAATACAGATCCAATTTGGTATTTTGTAGTGCTAATCAATGATACAGAAGTAGAAGAAGAATACTTGAGGTGTGAGGTGTTTGTTATATTATATTTATTCACTATAACTTGAGTTGTTAGCTCAAAACTCAAAACTCAAAGGGTTAGAAGAGAAGGACGACAGAGATTTTTATTCATTCGATTGATAAAGTGTGACCTTTTGTGTACATCCTGAGAATGAGAAAAGGAAGAAGAGCGATGGAGACGACGAAGCTGATGATGATGATGAGGATGATAGTGGTGATGACACGGATTTGGTTTTGATTTTGATTGTAAAACGGATTGGAGATTTGTAATAGAGAAAGGTGATTTGGCTTGATACTGCATCCTCCATGTGATATCCCTGATATTTAATGATGTGTTGTGTTGATGCTCTTTAATTTTTTTCTGGTTCTGGTTCTGGTTCTGGTTTTGTTCCATGTTCAGATTGGTAGACGTGGATAAGTGGAGTAGATTCTCGTGTTGTTGGTAGTGGTTGTGAGGATAATGATGAGGAGGAACAAGAAGGTTCTTCTTCCGTAGGACAATTCCAAGATTTCCTTTCGGTTTCATCCTTTGTCCTTGCTTCCCTTAAAATTTCATGTGCACTCCTTTGTAATGATGTTGCTATGTAGTGGCTGGATTCTTTCAAGTTGGACTTGTCATTTCCCCTTCTACCCATGAAATACCAATACCAATACCAGAATTTTATATCGAGTTGGATTTGGATTTGGATTTGGAGGGAATGAGTGAGCAAAGTTTCATAGCAAGTTTAAAGGGAAAGTGACTTTTATTGAGCCACTTTCAATTTGCGATGAACACCAAAACCTTGTTTCACTTTCCACAAACATGCAGCCATAGCATGGCCAACTTGATTTTTGATTTTTGATATCCTTTACAAAAAAACGGATTATAATGATAAAAGTGATCAGTCTCTCATCCTCCTAATTCCTTGTTCTTTGTAAACAGTACACACTCCAGTCACTTTCACTTTCATTCTGCACTATCCATTGTAAATAATAATAATATAATATTATTATTATTGTTTCTTGTCCAGTAATTTAAGTTAAATGATAATGGTATCACAGAGTGACTATCTCTGAGTTAGGAAGCACACACCACAATCTGTTGTTGTTGTTGTTGTTGTTTTTATTATTAGTATTTCTTTGTCAAAGAACTGAGTAGGTAAATGAACCAGCTAACCAACAATGCACAATTCACAATGCCCAGTGCTCCATAGTCAATTCAATACTCAATACTCCAGAGTGGATCGTTGCTACGGATTGTAGCATTTAAAAAGGGAGGGAGAAAAAGAGTAGTTGAAGTTGGAGAGAAAGAGAGAGAGGAAAAGAGAGTTGGTTGCTTGCTTGTTGGTGCTGTGGGGTTCACTAGTCACTCTCTCTCGGACTGAAACATACGAGCATACGAGAGTCGGAACTGGAGTTGAGGTAGAGAACCAAATAGACACATACACATACAACATACAACATACACACACAGAGAACAGAACAGAGAGAGAGAGAGAGAGAAAAGAAAACAAGCAGACTTGAACAGTTCCGACGAGTCTCACGTCTAACAACTGAACTGACTTACATGTGTATTGTACATGTAGAATATCGAATACAGAGTGAGTCGATAGCTATGAGAGTTTAAGGATATGAGCATACATTCTACATTTGTACACACCATGTGTATAAATATCCATTTTATATTTTATACTTCTTACGTATATATCCCTTCTTCTTGCGTTTCTCTCTCTCTATCTCTCTCTCGTAACTCGTAATATCCATCTTTATTCCTTATTTCTTATATCCGTACAGTGCAGTGTACAGTGGATGTTGGATGTGTGTATCTAGTATCTAAATCCAAGTGCATTTGCTCTGTACAACACACATGCACGTCTAGGATTCAGGATCAGGAGCAGAACTGAGTGAAGAACCGACTTTGTATTATTTATCTGTATATATAGTACTTATATAATCTCCTATGCTCTGTATTGCTCTGTACATTGTACACGTATGTCTTTCTCATGCCATATAATTTTTCGGTAACTGCCCTTAACTTCTATAGTCTGTATTCTATATGGATTATGGATGTAGCACATAGTCCATAATAATATAGAGTATAGAAGATAGAAGGCAAAGTGTATGTAGAAAACTCATAATTACTATTACACATGACAGAACAACTGTACCGAGTACCGAGTATAGCGTATAGAGCAAATTATGTACACTCCGTTTTACTCTCTACTTGACTCTACTCTCTTGACTATTGACTGGATGGGGAAGAGAATGTTTCAAATACCTCCACTATTCACTACGTTATGTCATGTTATGTTATGTTTGTCTGGTATATTAAAACTATATACAAATTTCTCCCATGTTGGATATGCATCAAACTGTTTGTATGAAGGAAGTAGTGACGCCTGGTGCATGTATCTCCGTGCATATGTTGATCCGGATCCAGTATTCTAGTATATAGACTGTAGATTGTAGATTGTAGGAGAAGAGAAAGGGGGAAAGCGAAAGAGCGTTTTGGTGTGGTGATGGCTGCGCGGCGGCGCAAACAGGAATCAAAATCTAAACTGGAAGGAGGAAAAGGAAAGCGAAAGATGATGCAGGCTGGAAACTCAACTGGAGGAAAGCCGATGCCAAGCTTTTCTCTCTTTCCCTTCCTTTCCTTTTGAATGTATAGCATGGAGAATGTAGAATGTAGAATGGAGAATGGAGAATAGAAAGTGAGAGAAAGAAAGATGGTGAGTGTTCCATACACCACACCGCACCGCACCACACCACTCCATGCATTTCACTAATATTATAGATTATGGATATCCGTACACACTACACACGAATCATATAGGATATAGGATATAGGATATATCATAATATATAATATATGCATAGAGAATGGAGAATAGAATTTCCCCGTATGTGCATCTCCCTCTGCAACTTACAAGGGGTACGGTTAATGTATCTAGTATCTAGTTTCTAGTTTCCAGTGTCTAGTGTCTAGTATATAAGCGTTCATTTCAGCAGTTGAGTTTAGTTGCGATTTTTCATGTGGCTCTGGTTCTGGTTCTGGTTCTCAGCTCAGTTCTCAGTTGTTAGTTCTCAGCTCTCCAAAGTAGGAGTCGGAGTAGAAGCAGAGCAGAAGCAGGAATTCAACTATGTTCAACCAAGTGCAACTACACTCAAAAGAAGAGACCAGAGAGAGAGCGCCAGAGAAAGTAATACATTGAAGGAGGGAAAGAGGGAGAATCTAAACTCTAAAGGCTCTCTCTTTCTCCTACTTACTTAGTTTGTGGATCAATACTCAGTTACAGGTTCCATTCTCCCCGACTCTCACTCTCTCTCTCTCTCTTACATGACTTTCACGACTATTCGCTAGTCAAACAGAGGGAGTTGAGTATGGAGTAGTGAAAGGAAGAATGTAGTGTGTGTGTACATTTTACATACGGGATATGGAGCCAGCGACCAACAGCCAAGAAGCAACGACCAAGGTTTGTACTTTGTACAACATACAACATACAGCACTTTCATTCTCCACTCTCCACACACAACTCAAAACTCTTCTCAACACAACTCGATTCTCAATTCATGGATAGATATTGTGCATGCATATCCGTATCCAACATATAACATATTATACACATTCACATTCCCATCCAATTGCAACCAACCGTCCTTAGTGAGCACTAGAAACTAGAATTTCCCGAAAACTGCTACAATCTACAATCTACCATGTTCAATGTTCATATGATATGGCTACAAGCTACAAGATAAAAGATACACAGAGAATAGACGCAGACAACTCCAGTTAGTTAGAGACATTTTCTTTGTAAACTTGACTTGCCGGCTCTGATGAAACTGAAGATGGAATATTATATGGGATTTCCAGGACTTTATGTAAATAGTAAATAGTAAAGAGTACACATGTGTAACAGTTATTGTATAGTGTATTCCATATTCCATATTTACATGTATGGGAGGATATGGGAGGAAAAATGAAAGGAGAATTGTGATACATTTACATTTCAACTGTACTAATGCAACATATCCTCTCATGTTCTGTTCTCTGCTGTTCCGTGTTGTTGTTCTGTGCTGTGCTGGGCTGGGTGTTTTATCTATTTGTACATTTCAGTTGGATGATGTTTCTCCTTTCTCTCATGTCAGTTCATGTACAATTCTTCCTTTCTTTCTTTCAACTTTCTCTCTCGCCTCAGCCTCGTCTTTTTTCTGTCAGCCACCTTTTATGCCATTTCTCTTTTCATCTAGTAGAAGTTCTAAGGGAAATGTTCAGTGTAGAATGTAGAATGTAGGATGGATGACCTTCAGTCTGTCTGCGTGATTCCTTCATGAATACAGATACGTATGTATAATGTATAATGTACACAGATTTCGTCTCATGTATCTTGTATGTCTAATGTATAATGTATGGTGTATGGGGATGTGCAGTATGGATCTTTTTTTTTCTGTTATATTCGTAAGAACTGGGAATCCGGAAACGGTCCAAGTTGAAGGTTAAAGTTGAGAAGGGGAAATTATCCATGTAGACTCAAGTCTTGTGTTTGATGTCTTGTCTTTTTGTATTTTTGTGTTTTTGTGTTGCTGGGTAAAAATGGGTAAATTTGTAAAACTCATCAAAATCCTCCATGTGTGAAATGTAAAATGAAATCCATTTCCAGTCCGAGACTCCAAGTTGGAGTTTGGAGTTTGGAGAGAGAGAGTGGAAATCAGTAGGAGGTGGACTGGCACAGTTTACAGTGAGTAGTGTAGAATGTTCAATGTACAGGTACATCTAGGGCTTATAATATATAATTTGGGAGAATGAAGAGTGAAGAATGAACTTTTTTTAAAGAGGTGTTTCCTTGAATTGATATTGGTGTCAACTGGATTAAATTATGGATCTTGTCTTTTCTCTTTCCTATTTGTAGTCGTATTTGCATTATTTGCATTTCAAGATAAATATAATCGAGTTGTGTTATGTTCTGTTCTGTTTGTTTCAAATATGGGGTTTTTGGATGTAGAATAGAAATGAAAATGAAGAATGGAACAAAAAAGTCAACTTTTGAATTTATGAAAGAAAATGGTTAAATTAGAAACTTGTTTTAGTTTTTATAGCCAGCAACCATTTTTTCTGCAGGCTCTCGAAACTCGAAACTGGAAACTCAATATCAAAACTACCGTACCGAATACCGACATTTCATCTCCATATGATTTTATAGAGAAATATCTATGTCATAATTACAATATTACAGTGTTGTTCACCTTGTTGTACATTGTACATTGAACGTTGAGTATGGAGAATTGCACAGAGTACAGAGTTGTAGGGGATTTATTTTTGACTACTTTTAAAAGTGCTGGAGAGTATTTATATTTTTCCCCATGTTTCATGAACATGGATTTTGGAGAAAGAAGGAAAAGCCTTGAGACTTTCCGTATTTCCTAGATTCTAGTTTCTAGTTCCTAGTCACTGCTGAATAAATTAAAATAATCATGGACATATTTCAAAGGTTTCGTGACAAGAATGCCACTTTGTGGAAATATATGAGACTTTCATACAGTCCATTTTAATATCATGCGTCTCAACTCCCAACGCCCAACCAGAAGCCAGATACATATTATATTTTGTGCTCTCTGTTCCTTTTATGTGAAATATGGAACCTACTTACAGTCATCTTTTTGACGAATATTTTTAACACTTTCCCCTGCCATATTTCCATATAAGTCCATGTCAAATAAAAAATAAATGAACTGGTGATCATGAGTTCATCAGTGAAATGTAAAAGGAGAAGTGGAAAAAAATCTCGGGAATGGAGCCCAAAAAAACTAAAATGCTCCTCTATTTTTCCTGCAACTAGATTTTAGATTCTAGATTCTAGACTCTAGATTTGCAGCCGAGTTTGAATTGGAATTGGAATTGGAATTGTCGAGCAGTAGTTTTTCAGGCGGTGGACTTTGGACTTTTTAGACTGTGGATTTCTCAATGTAGAAATTGGTGTGATAGGTAGGTAGTTTGTAGTTTTACTGGTACATTGTACATTTGTCCACTTTCTCCTATGCGTGAAACTACACCACATGCAACCAACTAAATACCAAATACCAAATACCGAATACAGCACACAAGAAAATAGCATGCGGTGGCATTTTATTTTTGGCTTATTGATTTTCCGCTTCCACTTTGTTACATGTTTTTTGTACAACAAGAAAAATCTTGTTAATTTTTAGACCTGATTTCTTTTTGATTCTTGAGACGCTAGACGCTGTTTGGACTCTTATTCTCTTATTTTCTATACTCTAATGCAATTTCTTATTCTTTATGTATTACACGTATCATATATGCGCTATTGTTGTTTTGTTTTGTGTTGATTTTGAAATTTCCAGAATCTAGAATAATACACACTAAATACACATAGAATAATGCACACTAGGAGCAAAATAGGTTGTTAGCAGTATTTTTACACGTTGAAAGTCGGTCATGACTCAAGACTCAAGACTCATGAGGGAACAAATGTTTTGGTGAAAGAATGAAAGTATTTTCATTTTTCTTTCTCCCACTATTCCAACACTTGTTATTTGTTATTTGTATGCGTGGAAAGTTTGAGGTGTGATTGAAATTTTGTTGGTGGTTCTGTCTTCTGTCTTCTGCCTTCTGTCATCAGCTGTCGGTTGTCGGTTGTCGGTCTGATGTGTATTATGAATAAAGAGACTTGATATATTTCTGTGTTTGGTATGTGGTAGGCATTCCGTTCCAAAGGCAAATCAAAGCTTCCCTTCATTCATTCTTCATTCGGAGACTAAAAAGAGAAAGTGCACTAGATATTAGATACATGTGTTATCTATTATCTATAGTGATAAGTGGCTGTAAACTCTAAGCTGTGTACTTTGTACTGTATGCGGTATGGAGTATAAAGTTTGCACATTTTCATGCAGTTTTAGTACTATTAACAACACGTACAGAAGATGGTGACGACGACGACGGCGATGACGATGTGTGATTCGTTACACCATAAATCTATTTGCATCCAGCATGTAGAAATACAAAATACGTGCATGTGCTGTGTGTTGGGTGCTGTAATGTAATGTATGAAGCGTTTTAAGCAAACTCGTTGAACAAAGAGACGGAAAATCTGGATGAATGTAGATTGTAGAATTTAGAATGTATAATGTACATGTACAAGAAGAAGAAGCGGAGGAATGAGAATGGGAACGGGAGCGGGTGAAAGTGAGGCCTTAAGATGGCAACAAAGTTTAGATATGTATGTTGCACAGCACAGCAGAGGAGCCAGCCAGCAGGAATGGTTTAAAAAATGTTCAGTCTACCTCCTTCACTGTTCCAAGTTCTCGGTTCTCGGTGGGTCTAAACAGGTATACTTACACTTTTTTTTAGTGTGCATTGTACATTGTACATGCTACATTATACGTACTAGTTACTACTTACTAGTTACGAGTAAATCCAACGTCCAACGAGAAATCTTGTATAGTACGTGAAAAGTTGGAGGTTGGAGGTTCGAGTTGTAGTTGCACCTACTCACATGGGACATTCAGCATTGTGTTGGCTTGGCTTGGATTGGGTTGGATTGGAGTAGCAGTGTGCTGTGCTGTGATGTGATGTGCAGGTCTGAGCTGAGCTGAGCCGAGCTGTTGTGTGGTGTGGTGTTGGTGGTAGTAAAAAGGGAGAGAAGAAAAGAGTCAGCAGTGCAGGAGTAATAGCCGGAGCTGTAGCTAGTGGATATATAAAGTGTAGAGTGTAGAGTGTTCTCAACTCTCTTCTCTTTTCACTCTTTCCTGTCGTTCCCTTTTCCCTTTTGTATGTGCACAGTACACTGTACAGTGTACACACATAATATTCATCTCTAGATTCTAGACTCTAGAATTTAGACTTTTTACTTGAAGAGAATCCAGTATCCAGTATCCAGCCGGGTTCTTTGTCTTGTTCTATTCTTGTGTCTCCTGTGTCTCTATGTGAATGTGGATGTGGATGTGTAACTCGTTCTGGTGCTCCTTCTCCATCTAGCCATATACGGGTATACTGATATACCGTGTGCCGTGGAAGGAGGATAGGGCATAGAGCATAGTGTATCTGCCCTCGGTCTATCCATCTCTATTTTATTAGGTAAGGAGTAAGGAGAGAGGAGAGTGAAGTGCAGGGAAGAAGAAAAAGAGAAAAGAGGAGAAAAAAGACAAGACAAGACAAGAAAAGCAGAGCAGATCAAAGCGGCACTGGATTCATCTTGTGCAAAAAGACAGAGAGGAAGTAGAGGCGGAAGAAAATTCTGCTACTGCTGTGATACAAAGTGCGGTAAATACTAAATAGTCTCTCTCTTGCTTTCTTTCAGCTTTCCCTTTCTCCATGCTTGATGCTCTAGTCTCGATTCTCGAGTCTCTAGTCCTCTAGTCAAGTTGAATTCCAATCGGAATCGGACTCCGAATTCTCCTACTGTGTATTCCGTTAGCCTGTGCAGTGTGCAGTGTGCACTGTATCTTGAATGTAGAATGTAGTGCACTTATTTATGTACCTATCTTTCTCTCGACTCTCGTCTCTCCATCTAACTACTTGACGATGTGGCGTTGGCGGAGAAAATGGAAATGGCGCGCTCTTCTCTCTCTTCATGTAACATTCTTTTCTGCCCTTGGCTCTTTTCATCTCCAACCTAGTTTTTTACCCATCAATTTATACCAATCTATCTATATCCCAAATTTCCGAGATCCAACATCCAACATCCAAGACACTGGATTCCAGATTATGGATTCTAGATTCTAGTTTCGAGATACTAGATCCAAAAAAGTATTCCATTCAGCAACCGTGCTCCTTTTCATTACATTTCTTTCCAATTTTTCCTTCCACTTTCCTACTCCGCTTTCCATTCTCATTATTGTTAAGCATATCAATCGCCCACTTTTTACATACTTCCTCTCCCTCTCTCTTCCTTCTTTCCTTCCTCCAGTTTTTTTCTCTCCCTTTTTCCCCATTGTACATTTTTTTCTATTTATTAAATTGTATCTTGTGTGTAGTTTGGATTTGGGATTTGGGATTTTGTATCTCATCAGACTAGAAAATTTGCGTACAGCATCAACTTGTACACTATACAAAATAGAATATCACATACCAGATTTATTATTTTTAATATAGTTTCTATTTTCTATTTTGTATCATCTCCTTAAAGAATGCCGAATTCCAAATACTGAATGCAAAACGGTTCCATTGGTATCTATCGTGTGTCGTGTGTAGTGTGTACCTCGTCTTCATTTTGCATTCCGATTCCGGTTCTTGAACCAGTTTTCATTTGGTATTCTCCTGCTCCTTCTCTTGTGTCTTGTAGATTGGAGATTGGAGACTGGAGATTTTAGATAGATGCTCCTTGTCGTAATTCCTCCTGACTACGGCTGAACTCAGGGCTGAATCCAGTGGATTGCTATACGGAATATGGAACAAAAATCTCGTATATTATGTAAGCAGGAGGAAAAAATTCTAAAATTCTCCCTTTCGCCTTTACGTCATTCTGAAACTCACCTGGCTTCTCAGTTCCAATTATTCCGTTGTACCTCGTACCTTTTAAAATGTACAGTGTACAATTTACAATCTACGATGCACACACAAGTCAGTGGAGTTTCATACGAAACCTACTACATACGAATACGACCCTTTATACTTTATACACTATACGCTCCACATTTTACTTATGTATTTTGTTGATTATTCCAGTTTCCTCGTTTTAGTTCTAGAATCTAGATGCCGAGTCTACATTTTTTTATTTCACTCAACTATGCACTTTAAAGTTTTGCTGCTTTATGAACTGGTTCTCTGTTGTGTTCCGCGTTCTGTGTGCATTCTACAGTTCTAAATTCTAAATTCTAGATTCTAGATTTTAGACATTATACAGGCTTCCACTTTCTCTATTATAACTTGTAACCTTGAGTGAACTTGCGTTATCTTACTAACTCTGAAAAAGAGTAGATTGTCTTTTGGTTCTTCTCCCGCTTTCTTTTTCTTTTTGATGTGGATTTTGATTTTTCTTTTCTTTTCCATTAACAATATCACGATTTTGAGAAATTTCACCAGAGAAGCAGTAGTCAATACAAAATGCAATAATAAAAATAAAAATAAAAATGAAAATAGGATGTAGATAATAATAATATATTTTATGATGGTGCGTGTGGGCGTGCGTAAATACATTGCATTGGAAAATTAGAATTAATCGGTATTATATATATTGTGATCTTGAGTCTTGAGTCTCGAGTTGGACGAAAAGTAATTTGGTTCAAGATTGAATTGAATTGAGTTGAGTTGAGTTTGAAGGGCTCATTGTTCATTGTTCCTTGTGCTTGGTAGAATATGGAATATGGAAATTCTGGAAATTGGAATATTATTGGAATATTGGAGTATGAACTTTTGTCTCAAATATCAAATATCACAAATTGACGAGTATCCAAATCAAAAATCAAATGGGAAGCAATAGAAAATCTATTATTGAATTTTGAATTTAGAATCTAGAATCACATAGATATTTTTGCTTCCAGAGCAAAATTTATTTCCTTATATATTTGCTATGTTTCATTCTATCTATTGCATTTTATTGATTATAGATTATAGAAAAGCAGTTTAAAAAATGACAAGATAATGGCATATCGAAATATTATATAAATATACATACAAAATAATGTGTACTGTAATCCGTAATATTATTAAAAGAGATGCACGTACATATTTTCAAAATTATGCTGACTAGGAAAAGCAGTACAGCATAACAGTAGAAAATAGAAAAGAGAAAGCAGTCCCAATAAATTTGTCATATCTCAGAAAATGGAACGTGTACAATGTACAAAATAAATAAATAAAATGTAATCAACACTACACGTTTTTTCAATTTTCAATGCTGCCGCAGCATTGTTAAAAATAAAGTGGTCAATATTTTTTATTTTTTGTTATTAAATATTATTTTAAATTCACAATTTAGTTGTTGTACGAATTACGAATAGGTTGCACACTGCACATTGTAATACACACTAGCAACTACGAATTACGAATGAGCAAGTCGGTAAATAAATGAATAAAGCATATTCAATACTCGAGTAAGTCATGTGTTAAAAATTGAAAAAGCGAGTATTTTTCAAAGTTCAAACTAAAAGCTATGTTTACAGTTTACAGTGATATTTTTTATGCTTGCGATTATATTATATTATCTATACAAACTAACTATGATTAATCCTTACGGTTTGTATTTTATAAGAAAATGGACGATAAAAAGGTGTACTAATTAATGTCCGTATACTATAGACTTTTTATATGATCACAGGTATAAAAAAAAATAATATTCGTTCAACGAATCCAATTAATTTTTCACAACTGACTTTTGACACAGGTCACAGGTAAAAAGTAAAACTAAAATGACAAGGATGATAATTAAAGTGTAAATTAAGTATTCTATTATACATGTGTAATATTATTTATATTAAGTTAAAGTCATTAACTTTTTGACTGTTATAAAAGTATTATCCATCGGCGTACTTTAAATTATCAATTATTATCAATAATCACTATCAATATCAATGGTATAGCACAAGATAAAAAATACAAGTTTAGTGTACAAAGTGTAAAGTTTACATTTTAAAGGAATGGAGAAGTCTCTCTATATCCATATTTGAGCATATCTCTATAATACTCATCTTTCTTGAGCATTTTTTGGAAAAAAGAGTCATCCAACTCGAGCTCTCCTCCCAAACTCGTGGGTAAAATACTCGGACTGATAAACTCATACAGCGAATCCAGGTTATTGCCATGAAAATGAATCCGATTACGGATTTTATCATGGAGGAATGGTTTGACCACGGAAAATAAGAGGCTGAATACATACGGCTGATTGACAATATGAAACTCTTTGAAACGACAAGGAAAACTATCTTGAATTATGTGGAGCATCCGGATCGCATGTTTCGGTGTGAAATGTCTTGCATGGAGAAAAGTGAGCCCTTTACAGTTCACAATAGCAACCAGTCCTGCAATACATGATAGAAAATAAAAATAATAATAATATTATTATATGAATTCAAATAGCTTTTCATTGAATATTAGTACGTGAAACTTTTGTTAGTACCATAAACCATAATAATATCATTTCAATATTTAATATTTATAACTTATAATATACATTTTTCTTCAAGACTTGAATACACTCAACGTGCAGATTGAAACGATAAAAGTTATAAAACATTGACTTTTTATTTTGACTCTGGAGAATTGAGAACTCACCATTGATTTGTGTCTCGGTGGTATTTGTCATTTCTTCGAGGTAGAGGTAGTTGGAACGGAAAATGTCATCGAGATTGCATTGACTGGGTTCCCAAGCTCCTGCATTATGAATTATCCATTCATAGATTTTATGCATGTGCAATGTACAGTGAAGGATGTTGGATAAAATGATGATGAGGGAAGAAAACAAGAAAAAAAATCCATTTCCATTTTAATAAGAAAAACAACGGGATAATATTAAATATTATATTTTATATTATACTGTATTTTGTATTTTGTATTATTATTATGATATTCAAATCAAGTCATTTGAATGTTGAATATTGAATGTGAAAACGGACCCCGAGGACGAAGAGTACGTAGAAACGTATAAACGCATAAATTGTGTTACTATAATTCTCCTCTCTCGTTTCGATTGTTGTAGTTGATGGGATTAAATGAAATATATAAATTGTATAACATTTCATGCATAATGTGATATAAAACACATTATACATGCCGTTTAGAATCTAGAGTCTAGAATCTAGAGTAAAGAGTCTAGAGTCTAGATTCTAGAGAAAAGAGAGAGTAGAGAATTTAGAGAATAAAAGCTCTTACCAGCATCAAAGAGAAAAATTTGTCGTCCATTTCTATCACGCTCGGGTAAGACAGATTGGACTCGTTGTTCAAAAGTTTTTACTAGAGCTTCCGGATAAAGCTGATGAAAAACTTCAGCGTGATTTCTCCTCATCTCATAATATTGCTTCAGCTTTCAAAATAAATCCATTCAAGTGAAATTTGAATGTATGTTGCATTGGGTATGGTATATGGTGTACGATGAACGACGGCCATGAAATGACAGAAAAGGAATAAAGAAACACAAGAAAAATTAGACATGCTTCATATATCTATAAAATGTACACATTACACTCTTCCGCCGTCATAACATGACATTTTATCATTTTATGACTGGTATCAAAATCATCTCGTCCCGTCTGTGATACGAAATACTTGAGAATTCAGTGCTCTGCTCAATGTTCAATGTTCATGCTACGTGCATGGAGCATGCGATTACTTTATAAATAATGATTATCTTGTATTATGTATTTTTTAGGATAATATTTATCATATTATAAGATAATATAGGCCATAGTAATTTTATTATGTATTATCATATATATTTTAGTTTGTAGTTGTTATTATCGTAGTCACCAGTTTAAAAGCACGCTCAGGATTGAATTTACGAGCTCGAAGGAATCTTAAGAGGAAATCATCATTCGTCGGACAGTACAGATTTGTTTCTTCTGTCAGTTGCAAATTCATCAGCACATGCAGCAAAAAAAACAACAAAAAACAAAACAAAAATAAGGATAAACAAAAATACACATGGTATTGAGTACATTGAGCAAAGAGTATTGAAAGAGATATAATAATATACTTTCAACTTTCGACCTTATGTACAATTTACTATGAACTCTATGTATTTTGTACATTCTTATGCATACGGAGAGATGAGATAATTTTGCTGTTTTGCCTAGAGTCTAGAATCTAGAATCTACAATCTTTTAATAGGATTTTGAAAGAAATGTGCAAAACTCAAGTTTTGGAATTCAAAAAACAAGTTGGAGAGAATTATACTCTTTATTACTCTTTACTCTTGTTGATATAAATGTGGATGTATAATATTCATATTCATATTTACTAACTTGTTAAGTAATCATCATCATCATCAGCATAATAATAATCATGCACAAACTTTATAATGCAATTATTATGATGATGCAGTAGAAAGTAGAAATATGTGAATATTTTCAAGTTATGTAGGATTTAGATATCTATTATCTCTGGTATATAAATAATGTAGTACGATATGTAAATTGTAAATGTTGTGGCATTTGGCATTTAGTATATTTACTCACCGTTGATGAGACCTCGTAAAATGGACAAGTAGCCTGCAGTCAATTCCTCTTTTTCATTTAGTTCCAAACAAGCTTTTCGCTTGCTCCGGTAGGACAAATTATTATTATCAGTTTCCGTCTCAGTTTCACCCGCACTCATTTTCTCTGCAAGAAATTCAAACTCCAAACTCCAAACTGATGTAGTCAAAAGTCAAAGTCAAAAGGTAAACTTATTTTTGTGCACTTTTCTCCGTATCTAGCGTTTAATGTTTAGTTTTAAGTCTTGAGTGTTGAGTCCAATGTTAAATTCACAAATTTAGTTTTTAGCTCCTCCAGACTCTTGGAAATTGGTTGGTCTATGTACCACATGAATATGAAACATGAAACACGAATATGGATATTGGATATTTATTTATTAGACCTTGATCTTGATTTTACAAAGACTTATTAGTTAACAAAAACAAATTTAAGTAGAGGCAAAGAGAGTCCAGTGGGATTTTAGAGTGCGTTCTTTGTGCACTAAACACTAAACAGTAGAAAAAAGTGCGATGCTATTCTTGTTGCTGAAAATGAATCTACTGATGGAAGATTGTGTGTGGATTGTGGATGTGGATATCTTGTCTATTGTATATTCAATTTTAAAACTCCAAGCTCCAGCTCCAAGCTGCACTGATAAAAAAAGATAATGTATTTTGGTTTTTTCAACGGTCAAATATCAAATATACACATGTGATGACTGCGAATTACTGATGTACATATGTAATATGTAGGTACAGTAGATACTAGATACTAGATACTAGATAGATGATTAGAACTTCCAATCAGAGTTTCAAATGTGAGCAGTGAGGATTGAGCAGTGTAACGCTGAAAGTTTCACCTGTACCTTAGTCAAGTGCATACTTTATATTTACTATTAACTATGTAAAACACTTGGTTCTCGCCCTACTGCTGCTGCTAGCTGTGAGTTGTGACGTTTTTATTCTAATTCTATTTCTAATTCTAATTGTAGTATTGTCATAATCACGGTCGTACATAGTACATAGTACACAGGTACGCAAATTAATTATGTAGGTGTTTGCTATTTGCTACCACTAATGTTTTGACTTATCTCTTTGCTCTCCCTTTTTGAATATTGAATATTGAATATTCATATAATATTATGTGATATTATTATAAATGTAGGATACAAGTTTATTGTATTCTGCATGTAGTATTTATGTGTTCACAATTCTCTATAACTTGTCCTACTAGGACTAGGACTAGGAATATTGTAATTTTATTACTACGTTGAGTATTTATTTAAATCTATTTAACACAACTGAACACTGGAGACTGGAGAGAATGAATATGAATCTTGTGAAAATGTATTGTTTAAAAGGTGTAGTTAAAAAGAATAGTGGCCACTGAACACTGGCTAACAACTAACCACTAGCACACTAGTACACTAGGAGTTATTAAACATGTAAACATCTTGCAAACCTATGCATTTCAGTTCCCTCTCCTTCAATATTACATTAGTGGAAGCGTGACAAAATACATATTAGATATCTGTAGACTATACACTGTACAGTGTACACAGATAGTGATTATAATATAAAATATAATATATTATGACATACTACTTTGACACTTGATACTAAATACTAAACACGCTTCGGTATTTCTGCTTAAGCCTGAACTCTAATGACCGGCCAAGACAGGGGTCAAAGGGAATCAGGAATGAGGAAGTAGGAAATGCATTCTCTGGAAATCTCTGGAATTCTGGGGTTCTGGAATAAACTTGGAGTTTGGAGTGTAGAGCAAAACCAGTACAAAGTATTATGTATTTTATTATGTACTTGAGACTGTAGGTTATAGAGTGTGTAGCTCATCTTGCTTTATCAGTTAGCAGAAGGCAGAACGTGAATGTGTACCTTGTACATTCAAATACATATCCACTTGTACATTGTTCATTGTCCATATTTGTTATTTGTGGACCCTTTTCTGTTTACATCTCTGTAGTGTGTAGTGTGTACATTTTGTACATAGGAGACCAAAAGTTGAGTGTTGAGTGGAATGAAATGGAAAGAGAATGAACAATTATTCAAGACAAGATGAATGTCAGTGTGAACTTGAAAAATTGACGGTCATTCAAAGACGATTCACTATGGAAGTAAAACTCCATTCCTCGATTCTCAATGCTCAATAGTGAGTAGTGAGTACAGTGTACAGTGTATCCTTGTACAACATCACAACGGAGAGATGGACCATAATCCATAATACACGTAACATGTAGCATGTAGCTGTGTGTAGTGTGTATAATATGTGTGTGTAAGGTTTGTCTTTGAACGTATCATCATAATTTGTTATTGTATTGGTGGTTGGTGTGTAACGTGCAAGTCAAAAGGCAAAGAAGTTAGTACATGTAAGGCTTATGTTATCTGCACATTTCTTAATTGTATTATGTAATTGGTAGTAGCTGTGTCTATTTGTACTTTGTACTCGATGATTTTTTTCCTTGTGAACTGTTTCGTAATGGTTAGTTTTCCTCTTTTGCAGTTAGAACTTTTAATGCTCAGTTTGATTCGGTAGGTTGTAGTTTGTAGTTTGCAGTTTGTAGGGAGATCAAAGTACAAATTCTAGATGTATATAGATATTATGTGCAATCCATTACTTATGTACTACATACTATGCACTTTGTACTGTTCACTGTGTACGTTGCAAAATGCAAACAGTGTAAGATGCGGAATAATGTGTAACATGTTTTTTATTTTTTCTGCTCAGAAAGTAAATGAGATAACCACCGTTGAACCTCCTGTCCCGTCTTATTTCATAATCAATTCATTCATTCATTCATTTTTTTATCTGTCAACAGTCAACTGTTAATGCACTACTATTGAGTACTGAGCATTGAGTTGCTTGTACAGTGTACACTGTAGGTATCTGGTATCTGTAGAAATTTTTAATACTTTTCGCTAAAATAGCGTTCTAGTAAAATCCAAAAACCAGAGAATAGATCCGGGATTAAGTTGCACAAAGTTCATGTGAAATGAGCTCAAATATTGTAGATGATACATTATAAATTATAGGCATATGTACAATGTACACAACGAATAATTATACAGCAGTAGGATGAATTATCATGTGTTATAAAGAAAAAATTATATTTAGGAGCTGAATGTTTTTACTCATTCATGATGTATGATATAATATTCCTTCAAGCTCGTTTTAGTTATGTTCTGTCATTTCATTGTCATTGATTTTCCAGATACTCCTTTAAATTTTAAATCAAATAATAATCAAATAACTGCAGGTTTTTAAAGGTGCAAAGTGCAAAGTACATCATAATATTATTATGCAAGCAAAAATCTTGTAGTACGATAGTCTCCAGTCTCGATACATCCTTCGGTAGTCGGTAACTATTCTTCGTTCATTTTGTCAGGAAGGAGCCGGAGATATCTTTATCGGTATAGTGCATATTCGCTCTCTTTAAAAATTAAATATTTTTTCTGACAAAAATGTCAAAAATTGTCATTGATACTGTACTGTCGAAAATTGTTGGTATGCTTTCTCAATTCAATTCCCAAATATTTTGAGATTTTAACTTTATTTTGATTTAACTTGATTTAAATCAAGTACATAATATTATATGAATACAATATTTTTAAAAAAGCTTTATGTAAAGTTGAAAGTGAAGTGTGGTGTGTGTTTATGATGTGTAATGTGTAATCATTTATAAGGTAATCCTCGACTCACAACTCACAACTCACAAACACAACAACCAACAACTATACAAAATACAAACAGAATCTTTTTTATGTGGCTAAAGATATAAAGGCTAAACTCAGGACTCAAGACTAAATCCAAGGTCAGTGCGTTTTTGCACACCATACAAAAATGACTTGTTTTTCTTTTGGTTTGGTGTTTGGTTTGTTATGGGCTATTTTTGCTAGATGCTAGATGCTGGATATGATTCCTCGTGATTATCAATTATGTTGGTAGTTGGTAGCTAAACAGAGTTTCAACTTGAATGCATTATCAATTATCAAATATAAAATATCATCATTTTCCCTACTCACCTGTGCGCTTTACGCTGTTTTTATTTCTCATTCTTGTATGTTTAATACTGGCGAATACATTTGACATTGTTTTGGTGTTCCAGTGCACGTTACATTGAACACAACACACGTTGTCTTGATTCTTGATTCTTGATATTTCACAATGAATGTTGTAAATCTGAAGTTGAGCCATAAACCAGTATTGTTAATATTTTATATCACACGACTTGGTTACTGGAACTTTGAACCAGAAACTAGAAACCTGTCTCATAAACAATGTTCATTTGACGACTACTCTAATACTCTAATACTCTAGTATAATCATTACCAATCTCAAATCTCAATACTCTATACTCAATAAGTTTTAAAAATGATCCGTAGGAAAAAATCTGACAGTAAAACTGATGGATTTTATTTTCTGTCTCATTTATTTTTCAGGTGGATGTGGAACGAGAAATCAAAGTAATCAAATTTATTTCCTTTATTACTGAATCATCTGCTCAACTTGGAACTTGGAACTAAAGACAGATACAACATAGTCAAGACTCAAGACTGCTGGAATCTAGAATCTGGAATCACCTCTTCATATCATCTTTTTTTTGGATTGAAAAGACCAAGAACCACTGAAAAAAAGAGATAGCCTGGCTATCTGTCATTCTGCCTGACGGACCAAATTAGTGAAAAGGATTTAAGACTAGAAAAGTCAAGATAGGACAAAATACAAAATACATGATAAAGAAGTTGCCCAGATTTATATGTCTTGTGCCTTGTTACTTTTGAAACAAGGAGCTGGAAACGGGAAAACTTAATTAAAGTGGGAGGACGCGAGCAATTAATATTAAAAGGAGGAAATTAAGCTGATTTGATTCATTGGAGAAATAAGATATAAGATATAATATAGGACTTTTGTGTTGTGTTGTGTGTGTGCAATTTGAAGTTTGCAGTTTCTACTGTGTCGCCCTATCTTTTTCCCTCCTTCCCACACTGCAAAAAAAATGGATCCAGCATCCGACTTTTTGAATAAGATTAATATCTCAGAAGTACTTGCAACTAATTTTAATCAATTTCAACAGTTTATCCTCTTCGTCCAGTCTGTAAGTTTAAAGTTTTTCTCATTATGATAATAATATTGTTTGTTTGTTATTTTTTATAAATCTTGTGTTGTACATTTTGTATTTTTTTAAGTGTTCACTATTCACTGTACACTGTTTACAGTACAGATAATTTTTCTTTGTTTTACACATCGTTTCAAGTTTCAAGTACTTAGAATTGCATCACACTTTACACTGTAGAAATATCCAATATCCTGAACTTGGCTCGTTGTTCATTGTGTGCATCTATGAATCGTTTGTAGCATTTGTTCAAGTATTTTAGTTTTTCTCCTCTAGTTTGTACCGCCAGCTATGAGTACATTGAAGAACTACCATGCAAAACGATTTTTGTTTGTTGTTTCATAACAAAATTCAAAGCATCCTTTTCTCAAAGGTCTACTCACAAGGAAAAGACGTAGTAGTAATAGTACACACTTGATCCAAAAACCTTGTAGAGCTTTCGTGCCCTCCAGACCAAACTCCAGTTGATGGTTGATGGAAACTTACAAATTTTCATTCTTGATTTGCACTAGATTTTTGTCCATCGTATTGAATGTTGAACGATGAATGTGTACGAGGCAATTCACACGCAAACTGTAGTGTGACTTCGTGTCATTTTAGAATTTTGTACTTTTATAATTAAAAAGCAGTATTCAGTATTTCATACAATAAATGATAATTTACATGTAGAAACTGTAATAGAAATTTTAGTAGTACACACTGGTGACTGACGATAGGCTTAAAACTGAACAACTAAATAATTATTAGCACTAAAAAAATTCCGTAATTTTCAATTTTCAATGTAAGGGTTCCATTTTGAACAAAATTTTGAACATAATATAATATAATATATATACAAATGTATGTAGGAAAAAAGGTTTTGTTTAAATAAATCTAGAATCCAGAAGCATCCAAAAGACGCTTGATAAACGTTAGATCTCAAATTCATGTATGATCTGTGTATTTCAAGTTTGAAGGGATACAAAAATACGTATTTTTATACTGAGACTCAATATTCAATGAACTACAAACTACAATATTCACTGTTTGTTATTTTCTATGTTGTATGTATTTTGGAGCTTTGAATTCATGTGGTCATATTTAACATTTAACACATACAAACGATATGAACTGGACGTATTTTTTGTTGTTTTTTTGTTTTTCATGTGTACATATTATGCGTGTTCCATTTACCATAATGTAATATAATCTAATGTACTATACATAGTGTGTAATGTATTATGCATACTAGATAAGCGAAAGTTACATGCTTGTTTGTTTATTTATGTCATTTTTTATATCTTATATCATCCATGTGATACTTTTTTGTCTCTTTCAATTTCTCTTCCTTCACAGGGTTTCTATTGAGTTGATGATTGAACAAAATTATTCGTAGTTCTGTTGAGAGTTGAGACTCAAGACTCCAGACTCAGCAGTTGCACAATTCAGAACTTAGGAGTAAGATAATTTTATATTCACTATATTATGTCTCTGAGAATGTTGGCAGTTGGTAGTTGCTGGGTTCGCTCCTTTAGGATTTTGGATAGTTGATCATTGATCATGTCATTATGTATGTAGAGAACAGAGAGAAAGTAATAATTTTTCTCTGTTTGTTCTCTCATTTTTTGACCTATTAAGTAAATAGAGATATTTGACGATTGACACGATGCTCAGCTTTTAAGCTAAAGCTAAAATATACAATTTATTCTAGAATTTATATTAAATATTAAATACAAAGTTAATTAAATATGAGACATAATATATTTTTCTTATATTTAAGATGCAAGTGTATGAGACCTTTTGTCACAAGACTTGTCGATTATTGACACGTTGACACATTATTATCTCTATAAATGTTATGCTATGGATTTACGCTAATCGGCCGTTTAAGCAATGCAGTGTGTAACGTTACAGATAGACGTCAGGAGCTGATTATTAATTTTTGTAGATTGTAGAATCCTGCTTCTCATCCTGCTTACGTCTTATATGTACCATTTGATAATTGAAGGGGCAAATAACGATAAGTCGACAGTTGACATCTTTTCTGTTGATTCGACATTCAACTATCGACAATAAAAGCCATGTTTTGAAATCGGAAGTGCCGGTTGCGTCAACTCAAATACATAGTGATACATCAATTATAAATCCTGACTTGAATTGGTTTAATGCTAAGAATTATTGATAATTGATAATGATAAGTTAATTACAATTTAGGATGCAAAATGGGCAATAGTATTGAGTGTTGAGTATTGAGTATTTAGTGCATATTGTGTTTTCTTTGCATGATTTTACTTTTTACTCAACAATTGATTTTATGCAACTGTTATCAAGTTATCAAAATGTAAAAGTCGTAATGATTACAAAATGTTACTGATACTGTGAGAAGTTGTTTTTGTTTGACAACATGTAATATGTAATTCATAATGATACATACGGGTCAAAGGTTAAAAATGGAAATGCAGAGGCAGTGTTCTCTAAAATTTGCACACATAAATATTAAATATATGCATAAATAATATCTAGACTTCGGCCTCTGTCGTGTATCGTGTATGTAATATCTAATATGTAATACGTTTATTCCTACTACTTGCTAATGATTTTGTGTTTTACACATTGGGGTGTTTTTGTACATTTACACAAAGATTCTAAATTCTAACATGAGAATTTGTTTGTTGTTAGATCGAGTGGACAGAACCATGGCTAATAGCTCTCTGCTGCTTCCATGTACTGGTGACCCTCTTGACTGTTTTAACGCGAAAGAAACCCACTGTGCAAGCAGCACTTTTCCTCCTTCTCTGTAAGATTTTTAAAGGATACTGAATCAAGAGAATTTACTGTATTCTATATTATATATTATAATAAAATATTATGCACCTAGGAAAAAATATAGAGTGGAAAATGTATGGAATAACCAATAACCACTAACCAGACATTTTTGACATATCCATGATTATTTATGTTTATACTTGTTGTGTATTTTTAACTTGCAGTGATTCTGATTTTTTTGTCGGAACAATTAAATACGATCGCCGCCGAAAATTGGCAGTAAGTTAATATTTTCTCATCCATCTATAGTATCTAGCTGGTATTTTGTATTTTACCATTATCCATTACCAATTACTAAAAAAATCAGCAGTATTGCATCATCATTAATCATAACTTGTGCAGTATGAAGTAATAATTGTAGAGTGATCAGTAATCGTAAACGTATTTCGACATTCTTCCTGTGCAATGTTACGGATTAATGTGATTAATGATTAGTTTTCTTATGCATTATACAAGTAAATACTACTAAATACAAATTTGTGTTTTTTTTCTCATAATCTCTTTTAGATACTATTCCAAGCAACAGTATTTTGATAAGGACGGAATGTTTATTTCCCTCATGTTCTCATGTCCTCTCCTCTTTAATTGCATGCTAATGGTGGTAAGTCAAAACAAGAGAAAAAATAAGTAAAGTAAATTTAAGAAAATAAAAGTACAATGATGAATGAATACTATACATTCTAGATTCTAGAATAAAGAATAAATAGTAGATCTTTCTCATGTTTTTAAACGTCCTAAACATATATATACACAGATTTGCTATGACCATTGTCAATCTAACCCTTGTTATGTTTTTTTTACTCTACTCTCTCCACGTGTTTTCAAATACCATGTTTTGTCATTTTTCTTTCTAGGCCAATTGGCTGTTGATATCTAGTGAATTGATGACAAGTTTACGTCGATTCCAACTCCAACAGCAGCTCAATCGACAACCCCCGGTACCTTCTACCCCTAAGTCTACTTCATCTAGTAAATCTAGTTCTGGTGTTAAAATTAAAAAATCTCGTGTCAAGAAAGACTGAAATTGACTTGTTGTTTTTTGTTTTGAATTTTTAACTGCCTTGCTCATTTTCTTTCATCTTTTCTATAAATGAAATGTCAAAAAATGAGAATCTATATCAAGAATAAATGATAACTATATAATCTACAATACAATCTATATTATATTATATATTACATAAATTACAAATATATATCTAACATACTTACATGACATGATGCATAAAATACATCATGTGCTTATACACAATACTTGTAACTTATAAATGCCTTTAGTATGTTTTGTATCCAGAAGTGCGTATTTATGTATATATAATAATATAATATATATATATATATTTACTCTTTATGTAAGCAATCATAATATTTTGTATAAAATTTACGAATTATTTTTTCGTACATTGTATTCCAATTTTGTACAGACTATATAGTTTGTGTGACAGGTGTATTGTACATTTATTTCATATTTGAAAGGACATGGGACGCAAATAAAGGGATTTTGGGTTGCTGTCAGAATTGGC
>JAQGBH010000315.1:0-57699 GCA_034698265.1 Sminthurinus aureus | reverse complement strand
TGTCTCACATTACCCCGATGTCCACGGACGGACGGACGGACACGACGATTACAATACTCTGCTTCGCATCGTAAAAAGGAGAAAAGAAAGCGGCACCAAAAAAATGTTGAAGGATAAATAAATAAAGATAGACTACAAAGTACAAAGAGATGCTACATAAAATATCGGGAAAAGCTACAAAACGTTTTGGGGTTTTGGAGAAAGCTTTGAACTTTGAGCGTTGTAGTTTTTGTAGTTATTTTTGGAGATGAGTTATTTTTCATTTGTTTTGTTTTTTTTGTTCTTTTCTCTAGTCTAGAAACTAGAAACTACAAAAACCTTTATCTTTATGAATGATTCATGGACTCATGAAGTTGAAGAGGAAAGGAAAACGGAAGGAGGCCGAAAATTTCCGTCTGAATCTGAATCTAAATGTGAATTTGTGTGCAGTGTGCAGTGTGGCTTGAAGAAAAATAGTACGTCAGAATGTAGAGCCGAGTACAGAAATAGATGGGTCCATGTTCCTTTGCCGTCATCATTTTGTTGTCATTGCCATTGTCATTGTCATTTTCTATCTCATCTCATCTCCATTCCACATTCAACATTCCACATTCCAAATTCACCATTCACGATTCACATCTTTCAACTCTAAACTCTCCATTTCCCATTTTCCATTCCACATTCTCCACGGTCAGATAGACGCACCAGATACAACGCACAGGATATAAAATACAAAATACAAAATACAAGGAAATGATACCAAACGGATGAGGATGGCGATGCCGAAACTCAAAGTCAAAGTCCGCCCAAGTAAACTAAACTAAATTCGGCTCAGTTCCGTTCAGCTCAACTCAGCTCAGCTCAACTCGACTCGACTAAAATCTCTATCGCGGGTTGTTAGTTGTTAGTTTTCTGTTGTCTCCACTGTCAGACAAAATACTCTATCAATGTCGTGGGGATTCCAAGAGAGAGAGAGAGAAGAGAGAAATAGCGCGACGTGGATAGACAGTAAATAGGATTGTCAGTTGCAGTGTGTGTTGTGCGTTGTAGTTGTAGTTGTATTTCTAGTTGTTACGTGGAGATTTTATGTACAGCATGTTTTTTGGACATTTTATTGCTCCCCTCAAAATGAGGTTTAGGATTTAGAAAGAGTGAAGAGTGCTCCTCTTCCCTCTTCACTTTTTCCATTGGCGTAGGCACATTCTACATTTTATTCTCAAATTCCTTTAACGAATCCACAGGCCAGAAACCACAAGCGATTCAAAATCCAATGAAAATCCAAATCTCAGTATAATTTTCCCGGTAATCAGCAATAATAATATCTTCATCCACAACATTTCAATAATAAATTTGTATTCCTGATTCCAAATTTCAAAACCACGTCAATGTCAATGTCAAAATCAAAGCCAAAGCCAGAGCCAAGTTTACAGTTTTCCCCGCTCTTTCTCATCACTGTCATCATTTGTAATTTATTAATAGTGTGGAATTTAGCCCCAAAATATGCAAATTTTACAGTAGGTGAAATTCTCCCGTTTTCCTCTCAAAGCTCTAAATTTTGCTCAAATTAAAAGGGAAAAGGCACTCTATCATTTAAACTGTACAAACCACAGACTCTCAAATAAAAGAACTCAGGAACTGCAAATGTATTCAAATAAAATTCATAAATTCCACTTGACTTTGCAATTATTCTTATAAAATCTAAAATATGAAATGTCCACTCCTCTCCTCCCCAGGAATAAAAAGTAATAAAAATAAAATGAGGAAAAGTAAGAGCATTTTCCATTTTGAGTGATTGTTGACTTTTCCCCGTTTCCGCTGCATTACAAGTCCAAAACTCCAAATTGCAAGGGAAGAGCTGGAAACTGTAGAAAACTGCTAAGGATGATGATGTCAGCAGAAATTCAAATTCCACAAGAAAAACCAGATGAATCATGTATTATTTATATGCTAATGAGATGCTCGTTCTGCTCTATTCTACATGTAATATTCTGATATTCTGTCAAAAACGATTTCTCATATCTAAGTACCGAGAGTCAAAAGACAGTCATAGAAAATGTGAAAAACATAATTGAGCTAGTTTTGAAAATTGTTCCTTGTGCATTGGATTGACATTGCAGGAAACTTGTAGCTTTGATTCCTTGCTGTTTTTAACGAGTACTAAAAATTCCAGGAAAACAAAATTAATATTCCATTATCATTTCTCATTGACTTCGTTGCTTTGTCTTCACAAGGGCACTGCACTTTTATTCCGGGAATTAAAAAAATTAAGTGCAATTCGTAATTATATAAAAATGTCCACTTTGTAGTAGCCGTCTGTTTTAGGAAGCAACGCTGAGTATTGTTTTTATCGTGTCTGTCTGTCTGTGGATCGTCAGAGTTTGACATGTGTAAATTGAAACGTAATTAAACTTGCTGTGCGGAGTTTAATAAATTGAAGCACTTTTGAATTTTCAAGTGCTTTTACTTTTTCTTAGTGAAGTTAACTTGAATCTTGAATTTTGAGTCTTGAATCTTGAGCTAAAGTGGATTGAAGCAATAAAGTGTAATTAGGATCGTGGGCTCTTATTTCCATAATTTGTTAGTTACAGAAAACATACAACCATCAACTACGACTACGCTCTTCATCTTTACACTACATATTAATTTGTACATTGAAAACCCCAATCTCAATCTCAATCCCAATCCCAATCTCAATGCTAATTCACGTTAAACAAGGGTTCCTGAATTTTGAGATTCAGGAGTATTCAAAAGATTCTTCCCAATTTCCGCTAGTCTCAATTCTCAATTACAAGTTTGAAGAATCCGTGGGTTTTGAAATCCAGAATCTAGAATCTAAAATCTAGAATTTACCCATGTTGCATAAAAAACTACCGGGAAGAAGACAACACAATTTCCTTGGAAAAATATGATAAATGGAGGACGAAAATATTTCTTAGTAGAATCTGTTATGTCCCGGTTACTTATTTTAGAAATGATGATATGCTCAACACTCAACACTCGACACGTTTCACATTTTCAAAATTATGGATCCTTATATAACTGCTTAATTTAAAATTTCAAACATTCCACATTCCACATTCCAGAGCCCTTATTTAAATTTCAAATCCATCTTTTGCTCTGAATCTCAACTTCTCAACGTCTCAAGTTTCAGTTCCAAAGGATGACAATTACCAATTGCTATCATATTTATTTACACTAGATTCTAAACTCAAAATTCAAAACTCAAAACTTTTTAAGGTACTCAATTTACCATCGGCATCCGTAACTGAATACCACTTCATTTGTTCTTTTGATTCTCAATGCTCAATGCTCAATGCTCAATGCTCAGATTCAGATGATTAATGCTGAAAATTGAAAATGATGGGAAAATTGAAAATGAAAATCTAAGAATAACCCAAAAGTTTCCTTGGTTTTGTACAAACAAAGCAATTTAGATTTGAGATTTGAGATGTTATAGAAAAAATAAACAAGGAACCAAAAGTACAATCAATTTTTCCAAGAAAATAATCGAGAAAATAAAAGTTGATCAAGTTGATTACAAGTTAGAAGGAAATTGATCATCCTTTTGCATTGTATTTTTGAAAGGTTTCAGTTTTCAGCATTGAATATTGAATATTGAAATATGAAAATTCTGGAAAAAATATAGACTGTGTGGGTCCAAAATTGCAAGAGGATTATAAATTATATAATATAATATACTTGACAACTATCTATATACAACTATCTCTGATCTAATTGGCTTTTTCTAACTGGATTGGTTCATTGTGGGAGGTAAACAACCTTAATTTGACATTTTACATGGAAGGAAAATTCCGGAATATTCCTTCGAAAATTCCGCCGCTTACCAAACCATTAACGAAGGAGGTTGTGCATTGTACATTGTTCAGTTGTCAACTGTCAAGTATCATCAACTACTTGATTCCGGATTCCGGATTCCAGAAAATTCCAAATTGGCCCGTTATATAAGAAATAAACAAATCTGTTTACCTGATATCACGTGTGGCTTACATAAGTTATATTTATATAATTATGCTAGTTATACTTTTGGCTCGTTGTATCGTTACATCTTGGTGCTTGGCGCATCAAAATGTCAGGTTTCGGAAGGAGAATCCACGTCAACTTTAAAAATTCACGTTGTAGCCTAAGTTCAAATTATAAATAAGTCGCAAGGAGCCTTGAAATAAATTGAATCGTGGATCTTGACGATCGGTAATAACTGATGAAAGACTTATGTAAGGAAACGTGACTAAAAAGGATACCAGTATTAAATTGACAGTAACAAGGGAGAGCAGCAGGCAAAATGACAAATAGTCAATAGTCAGCATAATATTTTATATAACCCAGATGCACTTCTTATGCTCTTAAACTTAAAAGATGCAAAATATCTCAAATCTCGAGCAAAACTATACAAATGACGATATTGATACTAATTGTCTGTATGCGTCTTCAGGTGCATCTTGAATTTCTTGAATTTCTTGAGATTCTCGAGCTTTGCTTCATTCATGTTTCTGTGAATCTGTGAAATGAGTTAACGGCTGAAAGTAAAAACAACGTGTGTGGGAAATTGCACAAGTCATAATCCCATCAGTGAGTTGTTTCGGCGGTTCCACAACCTCAAATTCTAATTCTAATTCCAACTCAAACTCTTGTGCATTGAGCATTCAGTTTTCAGTATTGACGATTTACTAATACACTTTACTTTAGGTTGTTGATTTTTGATTATTTTTACAGCTTTGAAAACACTATAAATTCATCCAATTCACTTTTCACTACATTAAGCTGCAACTTAAATAATAAATAATCAACATACACCCAGAAAATTATTATTATTATTATTATGGAAAAATGTCAACAATTTTCATGTTCTACTGCTTGATATTTTCAATTCCATTTATTATTTATTATGTAGCATGTGTCGTTACACATGATTGGATTAAGGATTCCAAATTTCCTACCCACTTCAATTTGACAGCCGATACAAATTCTGGATTCTAGATTCTAGATTCCAGATTATGGATTCTGATTCCCAAATTTGAAGGCAAATGTGTTCAGTGTTCAGTGTACAATGTAAAGATAGATGATAAAAAGTGGAGAAAATGTAAATCTTGCACATTGAGAATTCCCAAGTTGCACCACATCGTGCCAAGTCAAGTCAACTCGAGTCAAGTCAAGTTAAATCAAGGTTCCTTCTTCTTTCTCCTGTTTGTCTCTTTTATATACTTTGTGTTCCTTGTTCCTTGATTCTTGGTTCTGCACACATATACAGAGAGAATATTGACACACTAGACTCTAGACTCTAGACACTAGACACTAGATACATGGAATGAATAATATAATATGGCCCATGTGTAAACAGAAACAGAAACGAGATAAAATTAATGCACAGTCCGTATCGAATCCCATACTCCTTATATCGTACACTACAGATTACAGCTGCGCTTTATGCTTTATGAACTGTGTGTATTCTAGATTCTAGATTCTAGATTCTAGATGAACAAACTGAGCAAACAAGAAAAGAAAAGAAGATGAGAGAAAAAGGAAATGAAAACAAGCGCTGACTTGAGCTCCACGAATTTTTATTATTTATTTACTCTATATACTCTACAGTCTACACTCTATCCAATTTACATCTGACAAGGCCGAAATCCAAAATCCAAAATCCGAAATGAGGGCACAAGCACAAGTCATCTTCATCAATGTTTGTATTTTGTACACTGAACCGTCTCGAGCCTCGAGTCTCAAGTTTCAAGTCTCAAGTCTCGAGTCAACAATCAACAAGAAATACCGACTGTCGACTACCTACTACCTACACACAGAATCAACGGGAAAAATAACGCTGCACGTAGATTGTACAATGTGCATTGAACGTTGTTGTATCTACAATCTACACGTATGAACTTGTAATATCAGAGTCACATCCGACATGAGACATCAGACCAACAGAGCAAAAGGAAGGGAGAAGAAGAAAAATCAACGTTTTGTACAAGAAACAAGGAGCCAACCAATAGCCGACAGCCGACGGCACAACACAAGGACTTGTTAAGATAACACAAGATTTTCATTATTAAACGTTTGCAAATTTTATCACAACGACGGGAGAGACATCTTGAAGCTTGAATGCTGAACAATAATAATTATAAATGACTGCTCCCTGTAACAAATCCCAAAACTCCAAAACTCCAAAACTCCAAAAGTACATGCAGGATTTTTACCTTGGCCAGGTGAAAGTACAAAGTATAATGCACTCGTTCCGTTTTCCACTTTATTTTTTACTACCCATAAAGATTACAAAATGGAGAGTGGAGAAAAAGTGAAATTAAAATGCTAGTCAGCTGCATTTATACAGGCTAGGGTCTTGAATCTTGAAAACAAGCTATGAAATTATGCAACACCTCAATTCTCAATTCCCAAAGTGTACAATTTTTTTGCTATCAAAAAGCAAAGAGCACAACAAACAACGGTTTTTTACTTTGTACTCTGCAATATCTACAATCTACAAATGTTCACATGTGGAACATGGAATATGGAGAATGAATTGCAAATTTTTTCTTGTTTTCTTTTTCCTCCTCTCTCCACTTTTCACAGTATACTGTACATCGTACACTGTTTATTGTGTATTGTGCACTGTACACTTTGAATGTAGACATGGGACTGCCTCCAGTTGGAATTTATATTCAGAATTTGGAATGAATTGGATACAGTGGAAAAATGCACGGTAGAATTAAAATGAAAAGAGTCTAGATTCTAATTTTGTTTTTCTTGGTTGTTTTGGTTGTTGGTTGAAAAATGGGCATGTTTTCTGTCTCCTGTCTTTCTCGTAATAAATAAAATATTCACAACTCAGAACGTGAACTTGCAGTTCTTTTCCATTTCCAGTTCCATCGCCACTGTATTCTTTTCTATTGTAGACTGTAGATTGTAGATTGTAGGTTGTAGATATTGCACTGTATTTACTCTGTTGTGCTCAATTCTATTTAGTTTCGAGGATGGAAAAAGTTTATTGCTGGTTTTGTCTCTGCTCGCTTGGCTGCATTTGGGTGACTGTTGTAAGTCGTAGCTCTTAGCATCTTCTTTGTGTCTCCGTTTCCATAGCATCCAGCATCCAGCATCCAGTAGCTCAGTATCTAGTATAAAAAGAAAGAAATTGAACAACTAGAACAACTACGATGGAACTGGAAGAACTGAAAGAAAAGGTAGAAGAATGAGAATATTTTGTCTCGAGTCTCTATTCTCGAGTCTCGACATAGCGTTATAAAGACGGGAGCCCGAGTTGAGAGAATAAAGTATTCAAAGGTTCAATTTGACTCCCCTGGCGACACTTTCTTCCCTCTGTTTACTACACTCACTATTATTACTTCTCCGTCACTTTCAGCCCTTCCTCTCAATCTCCCTCTCAGTCGCAGTCTCAGTCATACTTTTTATTTGACTCTGATTTTATTTCTATTTCTATTTCTGTTTCTCCCTTCTCCTTTTCTCTCCATCTGATTTTGAGTCTGAGTCCAAATCCAAATCTGAACCTGAAACTGAAACTGAAACTGAGCATCATCTTACAGAGGAAGGAAAAGAGAAGAATAGACATGAGCCTGTCTTTTGTCTCCTCCTGCCCGATTACCTGCTGCTATTACTACTGTCTGTGCTCTGTAGATTGTAGATACTCAAAACTCTTAGTAATGTGTAACTCAAGTCTCAAGTCTCAAGTCTCGTGGCTCATGGCTCATGGCGAGTAGTTACTCAAAAGGAAGGATTTTGTGGTTTCTCATATCTTATTTTAAATCCTTAAAAGCCGTTCAGCCGTTCAGCCGTTCCGTCCTTCTTCCAACCTTTCTCTTTTCTCTTCTTCTCGGAATCCACATCCACATCCACATCCACATCCACATCGATATTGATATCCAATGTGCATACATGTAGAAACTCACCCACGGCAAGTTCAACCCGTATCCGTCGGTACATGTAAAACGGAACATTTACTAAAAGAACAAGAAAAAGACACCGTCGACTGTGAAAACTACAGACTAGAGTTAGAGTTGTGCAGTAAATCCAATCCAATCCAATCCAATCCAATGAATTAATAAATCCGTGCTCCTTCTACTTTTCCGTTTCTTCTAGATTCTAGATTCTAGCTTTTGGTGCTTTCTCCGAGGCTCTTAAATTTAAATGTACATCCTTGAAACTAGAAACAGAAATTGGCGAGCCATTTAAATTATATATAAGGCACACGATTGTGTGTGTGGGTGTGGGTGTCTTGTTAATAATTTGTAATAGACAATAGACGGAATAATATTTTTGATAATTAAGTTGATCAGCTTTTATTTGGGATTACGATTTTACTTTGATTTTGATTTCTTGTTCAAATTTGACTTCCAGTTTTTTTCTTGAGATGCGGAATATGGAGTATGAAATATGAAATACGAAGGATAGAACAAAGAGATGAAGAGAATAGAGAATAGAGCAGATGGTTATGGGCAAAGAAAGACCAAGGATTTTGCAAAGCTTTCAAAATGAGGATTGTGCAATTATGTGATTCATGTCATTGACTTTAATCATTAAATCCTGAATATAAAGGCTTCAAACGGTGTAGGAAAGTAGGAAGTAGGCCAGCTGAGCTCAGTCCTTTGTCTTGACATGACTCTAATAATTGAAAAGACACAAGACAAAAAAGGCAGCTCATAATGATAATTATTTGGAGCTTGGAGCTTGGAGTTTACATGTTTTTTGCATGGCAGCTTGTAAATTTTTAATGCATTCTTCTTCGCTCAAATAACAGGGAGAATTGATAAAATGTTAATACGTTTGGGGTTTAGAATTTAGATAGACACAGTTGTGTCTTGTCTTTTGTGCCAACCGTTGTGGCTGCACAATGCTCAATAATGACTCAATTACGGCACGTGTATTTCCTTTGAAAATTGGATGATATCGGATTATTTGGATTTGGAATGTAAATTCAAATACGTTTTCATGTTTGGATATTGGGGAGCGAGTGGAATTAGAAAAGTGTATATAATTTTCCATGTTTTATGTTCCAATACTCTAGACTCTAGACTCTAATTCTTCTGACTACATATGTCTTGAATGGAAAGTTTAGTACTGGATGAAAACTTGCATGTAAATCGTACAATGTAGGTGAAAATTCTTGTAAAATTAGATGAAACGTTTTCAGTTGTACTATCTAGAATTTTGATGCTGGATGCTTGATGAAGGCTCGGCATTTCAAGTTTCAAGTTCATGAGCCGCCTTTAAATGTTATCTCTTCTCTGAGTCCTGCTAAAGTTTTACATTCAAATTCCCCTGATTACTATTAGCATTGGAAATACTTTTAGTAATTTATCTCAAGTACACATCTACATTCTACATAAAAAATACTCCTTCAGCTTGATTTTTGCGCGATATTTCCTCAAACTCGTCCTTCTTTTTCCACACAATCCAAAAAAATACCCACGCGCCACAGTTTCTTTTTGGAATAAAAGTATCAAATTTTTCTTAAAAGTTGCTTAGTTCTCTTCCCATAATACTTGAAATTATTCAGAGTTTGGGGAAAAGTTAGAAACTCCAAACTCAAAGCTCTCAACTTTCATCTTTACATTAATCTGTTGCCGGTTGTCATGCTGAATCCTGATTTTGATTTTCAATGAGATATCAAAGCCAACATCTCACTGTTAAATATTCAAGTAGATGTAGATTGTAGATATTATGAATAATATCATGTTATGGAACTAGGAATCTGGAAGCTGGTATTTGAATTTTAAATTTTATTAGCTGACAACTGGAAACTGATTAAAACAAATTGATACTCCGTCTTTTTTTTGGAAACGATGATGTAATTAGCCAACCAAAGTTTAGTCCTCCGTGGGATAAAAGTAGAGGATTGCAAGGGATACATAAAAAAGAATCTTTTTCATGTACTTTAATTCCTGCCTTTTGCTCTCTTCACTTGGTATTCTAATCTCCAGTATTAAGCCGAGACTTTCCAGCTTAATGCTTTACAAAAAAGGTACAAACCAAAAAAGGAAAATTAATTCTGTAGTTGTATTTCTCAGTTACATTTGTAATTTGGGGGATTAGAATTTCAAATATCTACCGCTAATTTTTATTCATCAAGTAACAAGTGGAAATATGCAAAAAATTCTTGCCAAGAATCGAGAATAGTTGATGAGTTTTACCTGTACCTCTGGTTTAGCTCAAAGCGGAGTGGGAGGTCGGAGTTTCCCCATTTTCATAGAACATGGAAAATGAAACTCTTGGCCTGTTTCTAAATACTTGCTGTTTCTGCTTTCTGATTCTGTTCTCTCTCTGTCCAGAAACAATAGGAAATAAAGTTAAAAATCCTCCCTCCGTGAGGATTTTATATCGCCTACAAAGCATAAATGCTTTAGGCTCCGGAAGCGAAGCAGAGTATAAGAATTCTCCACATAATAAACTTGTCCACTAGTTTGAAAATTTTCCCGCTAGAGGGCGCTGACTAGTAAAAAGTTTCCCGCTAGGTGGCGCTAGTTTCGTTGTCTCACATTACCCCAATGTACACATCCAGCCAGCCAGCCGTATCTTACGAAAACAATACTCAGCTTCGCTTCCTAAAAAGGCAGAGAAAGCAAGTTTAAGAGAAAGCAGAGAGCAAACTTTTTCTTTTGCCCACGAACCACGAACCACGAGGAGAGATTAGCTGTCCAAGTCGGATGTTGAATGTCGGATGTCGGATGTGAGAAAGGTACTTTTAATAGTTGAGAAACTTGTTGTTGAAATTCTGGATTCTGGATTCTGGATTCTAGACAGAGACAAAGTTTTGTGACATGAATACTCACGCTTGGCCGCTAATGTCGCCATCGCCATCTTGTCTACTTAATGTTTTGTGTTAGCTCTTCCCTCTCCAATCTTACCTTCATTTCCTTTCATTTAGTTTCAATTTTCAATGCCATGCTCATCTCTTTCATAAGGAGAATGAAACGGAATGGGAATGCATGTAACAAATCCGTTGTAAAGGATTTTCGGAATCTGTATGAAATACATCAACGTGTATTGTAGCGACGTAGCGTTGAAAAGCAAAGCATAGGATAGATGGTTTTGCAGCTCATCTTGAAAGTTTTCTACGACACGGATGTTCCACCTCTTTGTGATTTTCCTCCTGTCTCCTGTCTCCGTTTTCCGTTCCCGTTTCTGTCTCCATCTTTTCTCTTTTCCCATTGTCCTTGATGTTTTGATTTGGAGAAAGAGAGGCAAAAGAATGGAGAATGAGGAGTCAGGAGGTAATAAGAGAGCGAGAGCGAGAGCAAAAGAGGATGAAATCTCAAGACTCAAGACTCAAGACTCGAGTTAAAGTTAGCTAATCTCCTCTATCTTTTCTCTTTCTCCTTCTTCTCCTTCCTGTCCATTGGAGTTTAGAGTTTGGAGTTTGGAGTTTGGAATTACTGAGGAAAAAGAAGAATAGTGAGATTGACAAAATGCCATCCGGATTTTTTGTCTTCATTCACTCACACACAAACAAACAAACAAAAAAATACACTCACATGCACAATACAATTCTTTTCATTTTGTCTCTTCATCCGTCTCCTCTGTCTCCTCTGTCTAGAGTCTAGAGTCTAGAGTTGTCGAGATTGCAGAGGAGAAACACACTCATTCTTTTTTATAGTTACTCTTTTCTCCATGCTGTACACTGTACACTCTACAGTCAACAGTCAAAGCACTCTACTCTCTACGCTCTACGCTCTACGCTCTACACAATGCCCAATACGCAGACAATAAACAATACACAATGTGCAATACTCGGTATTTACGGACAGACAGAGTAGATGCACTTAGACTGATAAGTGTAAAATCAAGTCACATTTCATTTAACTCTCTTTTATTTCATTTAGCTTCAGACACTAGACACTAGACACTACACTGTAGATGCTCTCAATTTTCTCAATTTTCTCTAGCAAGAATTTAGAAGGACCAAAAGAGGAGGAAATGAAACGAGTGATTTAAAAACAAATTCATTTATTTCAATTTCAATTGGAAACAACGACATCTAAATCTATTACAGTTGTACATTGCACATGGTATTGGAGTTTATTCATTATTCATGTTGTGAGTTACTTTCTCATTTCTCATGTACAATGCACATTGTACGGTGCTTGAGAAGGGACATTGAATCATCTCGTCCAATTCAGTCCAATCCAATCCAAATGAAATGAAAAGCTTGAATATTTTACTTTTATCTCCTCTCCATTCTTTTTCTTCTTCTTGATTTGCAATGATTCAATCATGTAGCATCTTCAAAGTCTACGTGAGAAATCAAGAATCCAGAGTCTGCATCTAGATTTTACTGTACTCAGCATTCAAAGTCCTGAAAGAAAAGGATTCAAAATGAGTTGGTAAAAGGAAGGAGAAAAAATCGGAATCCGAATCCGAATGAGATTTGGATTCGGAATAGGATTATTATCTCAGTTTAGGCTGCACATCATGTAAAATGTGAACAGTGTGTAGTGTGTACTTTGCACGTGAATGATCAATTAACCATTAGAAAATGCAGAAGATAAATTGACGTAAATAGCAAATAGAAAATAATCTCCAGACTCCAAACTCCAGAAGTCTGCATTAGCATTTTGATGACAAAAGTTTTTTCACAACAAATTTATAGAAAATAGAAAATGGCATTTTCATATCTTTATTGACTTTTCCTTTATTTTTCGACAATCTGGAATCTGGAATCTGGAATTTTGAATCTAGAGACTAGAGTCTAGACTCTAGACTCTAAACTCTAGACACAAGAGGCAAAAGTCTGGAGGAAAATTGCACCGTCCATAATTTTTTGTACTGGATAATTTGACTTTTGATTTGGGTTCTGTGTTTGGTGTGTAAAAATATCAATTGCAGTAGTAAACAACGAGTAGATTGTTCTACAAGATAAATTGTAGACACAATGTATTTAGATTTAATATTTGTTGACAAAAATTATATCAAAAATCCGTGACAATAATTCTGGTTTTAGTTTCTGGTTTCTGGCTTCTGGCTTATGGTGCACTTGTATTTGAAGCAGATGAAAAATTACGCTTGTTTTTTCTACTTTCTACTGTAAAACTTATGAGAACGGTATTATTCTCCAGCTGTTATTTATTGCAATTGGAATGTGAAAACAAGTTTATTTTGACAAGGACTGGAAACTGAAAGCAGAAAGATGAAAACTGAAAACTATACTTTGTACAGGATTTGACCGTTTTTGAAGCGCGTGGGCCGTAGGCCGTAGGCACTAGACAGGCTTAAAGTGTAAAGTAAAGTGTAAACACCATATATCACACAGTGCATTTTTCAAGCCCAAACTTTTACGCAGGAAAGATGCGTTAATATCGTACATTGAAAAAATAGGAAAAAACATTGTGACTGAAGCAGAATCAACTCTTTGAACTCGTGTTTTCTCCCAAACTTTTGTCACTGATTATTTTCACGCCCCTTATCGTTTCTAGTTTGGAGTTTCTGCTTGTACTGTTTAGAACAGGCATTGTGTTGGTGTTACATAAATATTTGTTGTATCTTTTTGTTTGGCTTGTTGTAATTTGTATTTTATATTTTGTATGTTGAACATACACACTTACGTTTCGCCTACATATCGTGATAATTAGTTGATCTGTGTCATGTGTGGGATAAAAAAATAAGGGAAAATAAGGAGAGAAAAGCGTACACAGAACAAAGTTTCTTGTTTCTCCTTTCTTGTTAACATTTAATGAGTTAATTAGCCAGAATCAAGAATCTAGAATCTAGAATCCGGAACCGTCCAGAGAAATTAGACGGAGGAGTTTCTCCCGAGCTGGAGCTCGGAAAGTTTCTCTTTTCATCCTCCCAATAGTGACAAACTTTAGGCCTGTAATAAATACAAAGTAGATCAACACCTACAAAATAATTACAAAATAATTCCGTGAATGAATCCATCCTTCGAGTATCGAGTATCGAATATCGAATATCGCGTTCCTCTAGTATCCAGTATCGCATGCTAGAGGAAATTCACAATTTTATCCACAATCTGTATTTCCCATTGTATTTTGTGCTCCGTGTATCAAACGTATTCCACTGAATTGGATTAAACACGTGGTAGATGAAAGATGATAGGATTATGATCAAAGGATGCGGAATCAAATTTTGATGTGTTTTGTGTTTTCTCAATGAACACAACCCGGTAATTCACGACCTTGTTCCGTAACAACTAACGACACAGCTAACAACCTCTTGCTTTGGACTTTTGGATTTTCCCAGCAAGTCCTTGACAACGGTTCAACGTAAATGCTTATGCCAGTTTACAGCAATTACCGAGTACCGAGTATTGAATACCGAATGACCCAGTTTTTCTGAGAAAACTCATGTCAAAAGCTACGCGGAAGCTGAAATTTATTAAACTCACAGCCGAATTTCTATTTTACCTTTACAAGTGGTTTAAATTTTAAATACAAAATTCCTTTAGCCTTCAAATCACAATACACAATACAAAAAACACAATAGAATTCCCACACCTGTACGTTTATCCTTTATCACAATATTTAAAGAGCAGTCAAGTTGCCAAGTTTACAATATTTACATTGTATAAATCTTGATTACAAATGTATTTTGTAACAGATTTTCTGCTCGTGCAGCCTCCGGATTCAGATTCCGATTTTGTAATCCCAAAAGCTACAAGCATAGATATCAAACAGTAGAAATTCTACATTGTACATTGCACGTTGTACATTTTTCATACATGTTTATTTATTTATTTAGTTAGTCTACGTATATTTTGTGTTAGGAGAGGATGATGTGAACTTTGCTGGGGTTGCAATTTTGAAATGTAAAATAACCTCATTATTCCATGATACGGATGTTATTATGACAGCCATAACGTTTATCCTATCTGTTTACTATTTACAGTGCTTCACACTATACACTATACACTATATACTGGATATCGTTGTTATGATATGTTAAATCTGTCTCTGAAAATTTCCAGGTCGGGCATCAAGTATCAACATTACTTTTTATACTTTTTATACTTTTTATAGCCCACTTTTTGTAGCTTAAAGCTGAACCAGAACCCTCAACGACTAGACGAATAGACGAATAGAGGACTAGACGAGCATGGGAAGTGGAAATGGGCGGAAGCATTACAAGTCACAAGTTGAGATGCTGATGGACAGAAAGAAAAGGAGAGAGGGAGATCAAAATACCGAAAATTCAAGAGCTACTCGCCCTTTGCCATTTTCCACTTGAAGTGATAAGGACTTTTACAATAATCCTTGTCCAAAACACAAAATACAAAATACAACTAGATACAAAAATTTCATGGACATTAAAATTTTTTGTCATTTTTAAACGCACTGAATTTAAATGCGCTGCAATTTCGGAAGTTGTAAGGATGTACTGATGTCTTGAACCTCTTATCCCATGCACGATCCTCTATCCATTTTTACAATCTACACATTATGTACAGAAATAGCTGGATTTTTTAGGCTACTAAATGGAGATTAAATATCATTGAATATTGAGTTTGAGTTGTAAAACAGCTCGTGCAAAATGATACACACAACAATTTTCAATTTTCAACTTTCAACGACCAGTGACCACGACAAGGGACCAGCAACCAATGACCAGTGACCAGTCTTCACCGATTTATTTTTATAGGGCAAAAGAGCTGGAGGTAATATCAGTAAAAGCACATAGCCCAGCTACATTATTCATTCATATATACAAAATACAAAATACAAAAAAACAGCATTCAATATAAATACATAATAATATGGGCATAAAAACAAAACACACTACACAATGCACAAGTAAGTACACTAACCACAGACAGTTTACAGTTTAGACTTTACACACAATTCCCAAGTCGAAAGGACACAAGTCACAAGTCACAAGACACCAGACAAGTCAAGAAACAGTTTGTAGCTTGATGTAGTCTCATTTTCCCCTTCAACTTGAACATGAACGTGTAGACTGTAGACTGTAGACTGTACACTGTACGCTGTAGAACGTAGATTGTAGATTGACGAAGATGAAGAAAAACCAGTTTGTGTTGTGTTTTTATTATACTGCATAGATACTTTATATTTTATCCACATATTTGTTTTCAATTTTCAATTCCCTCACTTTTCTACATATAAACGACAAGAGACAAAACATGTGTGTTCTGCGTACACATTTAGTTGATGGTGGTAGGTCACGCTACAAGCTACAAGCTACAAAAGACCAGAGACCAGAAGTCAATTCGCTACTGCCTCAATCATCAATGTTCAATGTTCAATGTTCAATAAATAGAAACAGGACGATATCTAATCTACACGGTACAAGGTACAAGTGTTGTCCACAGAGAACACAAAATACACAGGTTTAAAACCACTGCACTGTGAACGGTAAACACAGAGAGCAGAGAATAAATAGTAAATATACCTGATTATAATATGTGTATTGGCTATTGGCAAATACTGAATATAGAATATAGAATCTAGAATATAGAGGACAAAAGGGACAAGAAAGAATTAAAAGAAGAATGAGAGTACAAAATACAGAAAACAGAATTCAAAATACCAGTTATCATTTACTTGAGTCGCGAGTCTCCATCGAGAATCGAGAATAGTTTAATATGTACATTGTACATGTGTGTAATATTTTTTACTTTTCTCAAAGCCACTGGTTTCTTTTCTTGAGACTTGAGACTTGATGCAGAATGGTACATTTTCAATCTTGTGTGCTATATTGTGCATTGTGTATTGTTTACGGTATTAGTACAGTGAAATGGGAATAGGAAATAAAATGTGTATCAACCATGAACTGTGAGCATTGAGAATTGAGAATTGAGGACGGAATAAAATAAAAAAGGATGAGACTAAAATGCTAGACAAGTTGAATGGATTTTTCCGATTGGTTTTGTACTTTGTATCTATAAATTCCACTCTCTCTCTCTCTCAATATAGATTTCTTCTTTTATTTGCGCCCTTTGTGTTTTGCTTTTGAACTGTGAACTAAAGGGAAAAAAGAGGACAGTATTGAGTATTGAGTATTGAGGCTTGAGCATGGACGATGGACTATCTGTATTTGTACTGCCAGTGTCTTTGTGATCCTTCCGTCTTCCTTATTCCGCCACCCGTCACTGCAGACGACAAACAACAAAATCCAGACTCCAGACTCTAGAATCCAGGCTCTAGATTCTAGACTCTAGATTCCAGATCCAGGAAATGAATCAAAGCGCACCCACACTACGACATGCTGAGATCTGAGATGAGATGGGATGGGATGAGAATGAGAATGATGATGAGTTTCAATCTATTTACATGACAAAATCTACAATCTACAATATACGATCCACGACATAGTTGCTCGTGAATGCGTCGTGCGTAAATAAAGAAATAAACAAACTCACCAAAATCCCTCGCATCAATCCGCTGAAAAAGGTGAAAATGGAAAATGGAAAATGGAAAATGGAACGCAATAACAAAATTCAAAGACATTGAAAGGATTTTTTGGTTTGTAAAAAATAGGGAAATGGAGAAAAACATGGGTGATGATGTACCAGTTTTTTCTTGGTTCTTGGGTCTGCGTGTACTCAAATCTCAAATACTTGACAACGTGTATTGAGTATTGTGGAAGGGATTTATAATAATGGAACATTTTGTCTCTCTGTTTCTCTGTCTGTAGTTTGTTGTCTATAGCTTGCGTGTGGATTGTGGATTATGTATGGTTACTTTTGTACATCATATTATATATTATGACAGGAAAAAGAGTACACAGAACAATAATGATAATAATAATACTAATAACAGTAATGAGAGTATCGTAATAAATATGTAATATAGAAAATTGAATTGTATCATTATCATTATTATTATTAATGTTATTGTACTGTTATGTGATGGGAAATTTCTTTTTTTATTTATGATGAGAGAGAAGGAGAGTCAAGAATGTAGAATGCAAAGATGGGGAGAGAAAGTGAGCAGGATAATATTTACACCAACGCACGTACAAAAAATTAAACCTCAAGACAAAAGGATAGCGACTTGCTTCTATTGAATTGTATTGTACGTGTAACACGCATGCTGTAATAGAATATGCTGTAATGTCATTTTTGTATTTATGTTACGCGCTGTAGAAAATTTCCAACTGTTCAAATTATAAATTGTCCGTCAACATTCAACACGTTTGATGGTTTGATGTTTGACCGAGACAAACTCCGAGTTCCCCGGATGTTTTTGTAGATAGTAGATAGTAAATCGATTGAACACTAAAAATCAAAATGTGGTAAATTTTGTACAAAAAAGTACAGAGAGAATAAATCGAACCTGATTTTTTGAATTATTTTACCGCCTTTAGTAGTAGTGAACTGAGCTTGAAATTGAAACATGTATTTTGGTGACCAGATTTTTTGTATAGCGTATCCGCTGTCGATTTACTACTTATTGACTTGTCTTGATGTTCCATTGTTACTTTTATGCAAATAAACAGCAGCAATAGTGAATAAGTACAATTGTTTGAGTTTTGAATAAATGATGATTGATGCTGAATGCTAAAGTACTTGACAATTTCCCTGTTGATGGCTTTTCAGCCCATGTGAGCGCGATTACTTTATTTCATGTGAAATGTCCAATGCACGGTAAAGTACGCCTCTATTATGTATTAAACCAACTCTTAAGAAATGTAGGTTAGAACTTTAAGTTGAAATAAAATCCGACTAAAATGACCCATTTTAAACTCTTTTTACCCGCCGTTTTATTTTTCTTTGCATTTGTTTTGGCCATTTCTTCCGCGAATGAAAAAGAGGTTGAGGCTCCAAAAAAAGAAAAACTACAAATCAGTCAAGGTCCACAAGTCAAAGTGAAAGGACAAGATTGTGACGAGATTGTTAGTTTACTGTTTTTTTTTCAATCATGTTTATCTAATATCCAATATCCAATATCCAAATAAGTTTTTGTTCCAAGTTCCAAGTTCTAAGCTTAAAGTTAATAAAGTTCAAGTTTTGTTGATTATTGATTATTAATTATTGATAATTCATTATTGATACAGCCTTGCCGATGCGGTTTAGACGGAGCCTACTGCAACCGAACGTTGGACTGTTGCCTGGAGTACAATTTGAGATGTAATTTAGCCCACAATTACTGCGTGTACACGTGGTGGAGATGGGACGCGAGGTGAAGTTTCGAGTTTCGAGTTTCGAGTGGATGTCTTCATTATCAATTATAAATTAAAATGTGCTGTGTGCTGTGCTTAAATGCTAAATTTTGTGCCATAAAACTACGTAGATTACTTACCAATGAAAAACGGAAAAGCCATAATAAAAATTATGCTGAAACGCGCAAGAGAGTTTTTGTCCCGTCGTTTTTTATTATCACTAGGTAAAAGGATAATAAAGTACTTAAATTGGTGGTAAAATTGTGTATTTAATGTGTAAATGCTAGAGGAATTGGATGTTTGAATAAAGAATATAAAAAATAAATATTTTCCCTCGTGTCATAATTAAGAGAAGAATCATGTACAAATTATGAATTATGAAGGGAATAGAATGAATATTGAAGATTCAATCTCTTTTGGATTTTGTACTGTAAACTTTGAGCTTTTACGCTCAAAGTTTACAGCAGATACTCCAAACTCGAAGGAAAAAAATGTTTAAATATTTATCTATAGGCACGATGCACTATGCACAATCCCCGCACGTTTTGTGTTTTGGTACAAGTATAAGCTTGTGAGAATTTCAATTTATTCAATGTCAAAGTTTGAATGACAAGAAAAACACCAGTTTCCAGTATTTTGGAAAAACATTGAGAAGTTTTCATGTTGCATATCCAGAAATTGAATGAATTTCAAATTTCCCCCCACGCACCATGTTACACAAAATACAAATAAATAAAGTGGTAAGCACATGAACCTTGAAGACCAAACTAATATTGACGGTTGACGGTTGATGTTTAATGGTTGACAGTTCAATTTTGAATAGAAAATTCTCAAAACTTGTTTCCGTTTTTGTATGCCACATGCTACACAAGACACAAGACAAAATACAAACTAAAAAGCTCCTCTAAGCTACAACATTGAATACCTGAATGCATTCAGCGCATTTAATTTTATTTTGAATTGAATCATTTTATCCCTTGTACAAACGAAATCTGATTTAATAGTTAATACAATAAACAATGAACTCCAAAAAACACATCTGGGGGCTAAAGGACATCTACTATTTTTAAAATTAGTGTTGGTAATATAAAAGTTGAGACGCTTTCAAAATCAAACAAGCAATAAATCGGACTGCAAAAGCTTTTTACAATAATTGAAACTTGATCCTTTTTCATCTTTCATGTAGAATCTAGACTCAGGACAAATTGTAAATAAACAAAGAAGAAAAACTGATGACTGAACGGGGCACTGGGAACGGGATCAGAAATAATAAATAGGAGCATAAAATTATTGGTCTCATCATCATGATAATCTCGATCCATCATCATCTCGTTCCTTTTCCATTTTCCGTTCATTTTCCTTTTCCATGATGAAAAACATGATGCATAATAAATATAATGAGTATATTATATATTATATTATTCAAAATTCAAAGGAATCCATCAGAGTAAAAAATAAAGCCGTAAGAGCTGAAATATTGTTTTTGAGCTTCCCGCATCATTTGCATCGTTTCTCGGATTTTTATAAATCGGAATGAATTACCGAAAGTAGAAACACGTGTACTCGTTATCCTATATTCGGTACTCTAAACTCTAATGCTAACGTCTAACTGTCCGCGGTTGTATATTTTTGTGTAAATATCCAATATTGAATATTGAGTACCCACTTCAATCACTTTTCTCACTTCACTTTTCCCACTGAATACGGAATACGAATTCTCCTCCGGTAAAATAACAAATAGGAAATACCAATTTCCAATCCAATTCAATCCAATCCAATAACCGGCATCTTCATTCCTCATGTCAGCTTAAGATCAAGATCAAGACAAGGATGATTTTTATGAGACGTTTCGTGTGACGTGTTAGCGGAACATGTTAGCTGATGGCTTATTCAACGGAAAATAATAGATGACAGATGTTTAGATGTTCGTGTTGTTTTTGTTGTTATATTGTTTATTTATTTTTTTATTTTTTTATTTTAAAGTGTACATCTTGTTAAAAATTTGACATGAGAGGATGATGGGAAGATGAAAGAATTCCACTTGGGGCTAAAGACGAATTCGAATTCGAGATTCAGCAACAAAAAATCAACATGAAAGGTCTGCTGTCTGTTGCCTGTTTTATTACATGTTTTGTCTTGTGTTCGTGTGCATTTCATATTTCATGATAAACATTATCTGTATTTCAACGGAAAATAATAATACTGCATCATCATCACACGTCATTTTTTCACATCTCAATTCTCAATTTACATGAAAAATTGAAAACAGTAACTCGACCGTATATTGTAAGCACACTTAAAATTTCCAAATTCAAATTTCCAATAAAACAGCAACTAAATCAAAACCCAAGATCAAAAGGGAAATGAGGATGTGGAAATCAAAGATTTTATATTTTTGATGAATTTTATTCCAGATTCCAGAACATCTATAATTATTTGTCACTATATTTAAGACTGGGTTATTTTGATCCTTTTGAACCTGAATGTTGAATGTTGAACTTTAAATTTTTGATCAGTTTCCAAGTTCTAAAAACCAATAAATGAAAGTTGTTTTGCATTTGGAATTTGGGATGCCTGCTGCAAGTTACAACCGTTCACTACTCACTACATCATCACATCGGCCTCCTGTTTTCTGACTTCTGGCTTCTGGTTTCTGGCTTGTAAATAATTGAGAATTGAGAATTGAGACATTGAACGTGGAAAACAACTTTTATTTTCCGCTGCAAACTGCATTTATAGCACTAATCTAAATTCTAAATCTTTTTCAGCAATAACTGCATCGAATGCAGATAAAGCAAATTGTATCTGTACTGCATCTTCAACCTTCTAACTTGTACCGTGTAACATAAAATGTAAGGATATAAACAAATAAATGTTATAAATAGTTTAAAGCTCAAAACTCAACTCGTTTTCTCGTATTTCCTGTTTTCTTCCCCTTCTCTCTGTTCTCCTTTCAACCTTCAGAATGCAGAATAAGTTCATGTATCAAAAATAATGAGTGAGCAAATGGACGATGGATGACTGACAACTGACAATTGACACAACTCTAACATCTAATGACAAATGTCAAATTTCTACGACTCATTTCTGATGACTGGCAACTGGCAACTGGCAAAGTACGTGCAAAATCAATGAAGGGAACGAAATGTTGTATGCCAAAACATTTAATATTGCACACTAAATGCTCATGAATTTTTCAGAATAAAAACAAATAAAACGGGTGCAAGTATTTATTTATTTATGGTTCACTTTGGTTATGTACAATGTACAGTGTATAAAAATTAATAATGTAGCGAGTAATGAGTAAACAGTAAACAGGAATATATATATATATATTGGAGTGTTGAGACTTGAGACACTTTTTCTTCTTCTCGAGTCTCAAGTCTTACGTCTCAAGTCCAACCACAAACAAACTCCTCTCTTCAACTTGCACTTATCTTTCCCAAATCCAATACTAGATTTTCTACTGTCTCCCAGCTCCCAACTCGCAAGTATTCTTGAATCTCAAGAAACTCAGCATCAGCACAGCTCAACTCAACTCACTTGATGACATCTAGCTAAATGTAGTAAATTTTATATTCCAGCTACACTGTGTACTGTACACTGTATTTTTATTACTTTTCTTTACAAACAAACTCAAATTCCTTTTCTTTTTCCGTGTTTATGTTTCGTGGCTGTTAAAATGAAATGGTTAGTCTACATTCTACATAGGTACATCTGAATTTGAGAGTAGTTGTGTCAAGTGTCAAGTGTCAATTGCAATTTGTCAGTGACATGGGCACAAGGTGAATAATAAATAATATTTTCATTGCATTTTATATGATTTGATTGATAAGATGAGAGTGCTTGCTAAGCAAATAAAAAAGGACAGGAACAAAACTGAAACAGAAATGAAAAGGAGCTCGTCATAAAAATTGACATAAAAAAACACTTTACAAACACAAATGAATTTTGTTTCAGCAAATTCAAGTCATTTAATGTACAAAATAAAAAAAAATAAAAAAATAAGTATGAAGCATGATATAATCATAATTATGATAATATAATAATCATAATCATGATTCCATTAAAAAACTCTTATAAAATTAATAATATGAATTTTCAGAGAAAATTACAGTTTCCATTCCAAATTCCAATCCACTACTAGCAGTACTAGCTACAACAATGATTTTTCAATTCATTTTTCTGCTCAAAACTCAAAACAAGGAGCAATTACGGCAATGAATAATGACAGTCATAAGTCATATGTATGAGGTATGAGCTCTTATGAACCAATGGAACTTTTATCAGAAAAAATGGAAGAAGCTGAAAGCTGAATTATCAACTGCTTGAATTATCAAGTACTATCTGCTTTCTGCTGTATAAAGCTGTATAAAGCTGTCTTATAAAATAAAAAAGGTAAAAAAAACTTGTACGGTGTATCAAAGTATCAGTAAAGATAAGTAAAAGAAGTGACCTTAATCCTGGGATCAAGTTGCTCTGTCAATTCTTTTTGTCTTTCCCAAGTTTTTACATGCTTCAGCATGAAAATAAAACAACTGACGGTGTATAAAAAAGTAATGGTAATAATAACAGTCATAGGAGCAAATCACAAATCTTCATAAAAAAATAAGCAAAAAGCCTAAGCAGTTCATGTAACGTTGAGTGTAGACTGTAGACTGTAGAGAATGTAATTTGGAGTAGAGAAGTAAAAGAATGCAAAAGATCAAGAGCACTCACAAACACACAAACTAGAGACTATTCAGACCTGCCCAACTTTGAAGTGTTTGTGAGTTGTGAGAGGAAAAGTGAATGAAAGCGAGATGAGGGATGAGAAGATTTATATTTCGTTCTAGGAATTTATACAGTGTGGATCGATGAGTGCAGAATACAGAGCACGCAGTACGCAGTGTGAGAATAAAGAGCAGACTCGAAACTCGAAGCTCGGATGATCTATGTGTTGAGGAACCCTATCATAAAATCATTATCCTAATTATAATGGCTCAAGACTCGAGATTCAAGAGTTGAGAGTCAAGAGTCAAGAACAAACTCACAGGGTTCTTGATTCTTGCTGAGCTTTGTCTAATAAATAATAAATTTTGTATGCAAACACATCTCTTCAATCTGCAATCTTCAATCTGTCTGTAGGCTGAAGGCAATTTCTTGTACTGTATAATGTGTATAATATTAATCTTATTATGCATTTTAGGATGATACACATTGTTATATTATCATTATTATTTATGATTATTATTGTTTTGATTTTTTATGATGATGGTGAGGTGGTTAAAAAAACTTAAGAAAACCTACATTGTTGATCTTTTGATGTTGGAACTTGGAATTTTAAAAATTATTTGTCAAATTATAGATAATTAAATACTAATATTTTACGAGTACAAAATATGCAGCAATGAAAAATGATAATATTATTGTTATTTTTCACATTTTTGCATCATTAATAATTGTAAGAACTCGAAATTTGTGAATTTCCGTGAATAACGAAAACGGTTTAATCCAAAGGCGCTGAAAAATTTATATGTTTAAAAAATTAAAACTATACAGAGTAGAATGCAGAGCACATATTACATAGTACAGACAGAGGATGGGAGAAAAATCTACATAATTAATTGAACTGAGTCAACTTTCAATGTACACTACGATCACTCGTTACCTATAACTTTTTTGTCTAGTGTCTACTTGGAGGATGTTGTTTGTCGTGCAACTGACGATTACGCATCTATTTATTATGCATCTCATTCATATGCATGTAGATTGTAAATTGTAGACTGTAGATGCACAATAATAATGGTAATAACTAATAACAGTAATTTTCAGATATGTTTGTAAATAACAGTTTCATTCCCAATTCCCAACAACTCATAAGAATTATTATTGTTTTATTTACGTATTTACACTTGGGGTCAAATTTATTTACATTTTACATCTTTAATGTTTACCTTTTGAGTTTTGAGCTTTGAGCTTTGAGCTTTGAACTTTGAGCCTGTAGAATTTCTTTTTTATGCTGCTCGCAGTTTGTATTTTGAATGAATGGATGAAAAATTGTCTGGGGGTGTGGATTTTTCTCAGAAATCGTATCATCTTTTCATTACAATTAGAATGCTAATTATTATTTTACTCACTCGAACTTCGATCTTCGATCTCTCGTCTGTCTTTTCTATTCTGATTTCTTTTATTATACTATGCGCAATTTTATCATGAATTTTCTTGAGTATTGTTTTCCAGATTCGAGATTTTCTCAAAAGGTCCAGAATTTTAGTGCATACATGCATGTACAATGTACACTAATCATGCTAATTGATTTTTATTGATTATTATTGATATTTCATTACAAGTTTTATAATATAAAAAATAAAAAGGTGAAAGTAGAATACAAATCGCATGAAATGATCTGTTGAAAAAAGAAAATTAAATAACTACAAAATATCATCTTACGGTTAGTTAAAGGTTAAAATGTAATTGCATCAGCCAAGTGTAGAATAAAGAAAGAATTCTGTACAATACAAATGAAACATCCAAATCCAAATCCAAGAATGTATGTAGATGAGGTCAGTATAATAATTTAATTTTTCAAGCCTTAATTTCCCTCAGATTGCAGACTGCTCAAATGTCAAACTCACCCTCGTACATCGTACATTTTCCATTTCATTTTAGACCCAATTCCAAAATCCAAAATTCAAATTCAAATCCAAACCCATACAAACAACAGATGTAGATCATGTTCGAAATTCGAAAATGGCAAAAAGAATGCCGTCGGAGCTTACAAATTATGGAAATGGAAAATGCCAAGTAGCTGTCAAGTCTTCTGCTCTGCTCTCTGTATCTTGTCAGCTCAAAGCTACAAGCTTAAAAAGTAAAAAGCATTGAACTTTTATTATTCAAATAGAATATGGAATTGTAATATAATATATAATAAAAGAGTAAATAGTAGGAACAATTATATCATGCATACATCCTGTATCCTGTATTCTGTATTCTGCATGTGCAATGTGTAATACAATATGTATGCGATTGGGCATTGGGTGTATACTGAATTTCCTATTTTGTATGCGCATTTGAGTTTTATTTATTATGTTTTATGTGAACCTGCGGAAGAAAAATCCCTGCAGTGATTGTATTACGTTCACACTCGATTTAATACTGAAATTGGTTTGGCTGGTGGTTGGTTGGTGGTCAAGTCAAGTCAAGTCAAGGAACACGCATGCAAAATGTATCATATTACGTGTATCAAGTACACAAAACTCATATAGAAAATGTAAACAAAAACACGAGTCCGTGCAGCTTCACATAATACATATGTTGTTGTCCGTTGTGTAGACTCTAGACTGCAAACTGCAGACTCTTACTTTTACTCCTGCACTTTTTCTCTGTTTCTTTTTTCCTCATGTTGAGTTCACTCGCTTCCGACTTGTCAAAATCGTCATGAAAATCAGAGTCACCCTCAGCAGAATTATAATTGTTCATACTTCATACTCCATACTTTATGCTCTTTAATTTTCGTCCTCTCAGCTCTCAACTTTTCCCATCTGAAAAAAATGTCTGAAATATGTCCTTTTCTATTTTCTACTTAAGAACAGAAAGGAGCAACGGACACCACTCGAATTTCTTTGAAATAATCCACTCTTCAACACCACACAGCATACAAATAAAGAACAAAATAGCACTGATTCTATTACAATCCCATTCCTTGTCCTCTGTGTATTGAGTATTGAGTCGAAGAAGTGAAAGTCGTTGGTTGAAAATAAACTAGATGTTCGATGTATCAAGTTTGATGTGTGGCATACTGATTTGGAGTTTGGAGTTTTGAGTTTTGAGTACTTTTTGTTATGCTTCCAATTTATTTTTAATAATGCCCTAAAAAATATGCACTGCACATTTTATACATGCATGAATAAATATGTATGAAATTGAAAACTAAATGATATGCACCGAGCACCATTCTCTTTCATTACACTAACCATGATGGTCATTGTTATTGCTGTTGCTGTTGTTCTTGTTAATATTGGTACCATTACCCATTGTCATACTGCATCTCCAATAATAATCGTAACAAGAAAAAAGAGACGAGAGCCAAGCCACAAACAAGTGAGGAGCGAGCACGATGATCTGTATTCAGTGTCAAGTATGAAGTATGAGCTGAGCTCTGAATGAGATATGAGCCACGAGCCAGCTGGACTAGACTCTCGATTCTAGACTCTAGACTCTAGACTCTCGGCAAAAGACTCTCGATGCTACAGACTACAGACAGAAAACAGAAAAAGGTGCAGATTTTAAATCAGCCACATGAACAATGTATTTATTATCCACATTCATATTTCTCTACACATGCTGAATGGCGAATGGCGATGACGCTGGCATATAGCATAACATAATGCATAAGACAACATAAAATATACCATGAAATCTCTCGTAATGATTTCAATTTCAAAACTGTAATTTAAAGTCAAGTCTGTTTTTCATCTTTAAGAATTATCGCTCACGTCCCTCCATCTCTCTCTCTGTCTCTCTCCTTTTCCGAATGGAATGGAATAAAATGAAATGGAAATGGGTGGACAAGCAGAGGAAAATAGACTAGAGACTCGAGACTAGAGATCGGAAGTTGCCTCAGGTACACCATAAAATAAAATGGCATATGAATACATCCATAAAATAGATACGCAACGACAACGTACAATGTACGTGCAAGAGTCTTTAAAGGAAAACCAAGACAAGAAAAGACGATGTGAGATGTGAGATTCGAGAATGGACTTGGTAGAGGTGAAGGGAATTGAATAGAATAGAATAGAGTAGATTGGAATGGTGTGTGTAAAATTGAGAGTGGACAGACAAGAACTAGACAAGACACAAGGAACTAGTCACACAGTGAGACAAATAGAAGACGGTGCAACAAAACAAAAGATAACAAATACAGAACACAGCAACTTCCACTTGAATTCAAGTCCTCGAGTCTCGCGTCTTGAGTCTCAACTCTCAAGTCAACTTGATTTCTGCTTCCTTTTGCTCGCTTCTCTTTCTTCTTCTTCTTCCTCCTCTTTAATCACAGTTGAAGACTTTGGGAAGTGCAGCTTTCATTTGTAGTTTTGAGTTGGTGTGAAGTGGACAAGGAAAATGAGAGATGAGCGGATCACGATTAGCAATTAAAATACGTGGATAAAAGTGAAATACCCGTGTGTGAGTTTTATTAGTTTTTTATTATTATTTATTTTGTTTAGAGTTTTTAATGGTGTTCAACTTTTTTATTATTTTATTGAATTGTTTTTAAAACGAGTGGTGAATTGATATTAAAGTTAAGTAAATAAAAAATAGTGCTCAAATGGGAGTATTTTGAGTGTCAAGTGTCGAGTGAAGTTGTGAAATTGTGAAAATAGTTTGGATATTTGAACAGTGCAATTGACTGATTCCTTTGAATAAAATGATCCACTTTGTTGGATTTGGATTTCGGCTGAACACAAGTCCTTCAGTTGTTTTCCTCTTTTCCTTTTCTGTCATCTTGGTCCTGTTGAGTGAACAGGGGAGTGTTTGTAGTGGGAATTTTCATCATGGGTTGACGGACGAGGATCTGTATCAACTCATTGATCTAGCCACAGCTGGACAAAAGTTTGAGGGGAAACCCGAGATTTATTTTGCTGATGCTGCGACCGCTGGTTCTCCCACACTCTCTCCGTTTCCAACGAATGATCCCGTCACCAGTGCCAGTTCCAGTACAACTTCCAGTACAAGTACAAGTACAACTACGAGCACAACTTCAACGACGGCGGGGACGACTACAACTCCGACCGCCCCAAACTACGACTACAACAGCAGTGGAGATGACTCTTCAGGAAGTGAGCCGGATGTCAAAGAGAACTTGATAAATACTGAGACGAATGAGAATGAGAATGAGAGTAAGAAGCATAATTTTTACTTTCATGGTTATCAACATCCTTTTCTTATGAAACATTTAAATCCGAATACACATCCAATCGCAATTCCTCTTGTACAAAATCCAGTTCTAAATCCGAATCCAATCCTTCCCAATTTAATCCCACTCCCCAATCTTAGTTCTAGCGAGGGTTTTTATCTTAGTCAGGCTGGCTTGAATAATTTAATTGGTGGGATGAATACTTTGAATTTGGGTGATGGTGGTGGTTTTCCCGCTCTCGGTCACGCTCATCCATCTCTTATCCAACATTTATTGAGATTACCACAAAATACACAATTCCTTCCGGAAAATATACAAGCACAAGCACAAGCACTTCCACTTGCATTCCCAAATCCAAATCCACAGACCACCACAAGCACTACATTTCCTCCCACATTCACAGCACCACCAACAGCCACACAAATCCCACTGATACAAACGACACAATTTCCATTCTCTCCGGAGACAAGTACTCTGATTCCCGTTCAAATTCAATTACAACAATTACTTGCAACACTTTCAGGTCAAATTAGGGCGAGTCAACAACTTCATAAACAACTTGGTCTACAACTCGTTCAAAGTACAGAGCCTTCTCTTCAGCTCTCTTCCTCTCTTCCTCCAACCCAAACCGTTTATACGAACCAATATGAAGACAGCAGCGTCTCTGAGAGCGATCCAGCTCCAGCCATTGTCAGTGCCAGCGGTTCAGTCTCCTCCTCATCCTCCTCCTCATCTTCATCATCTTTGCCGTCAAGTAGTGTATCAAAATCTGGAGTGAAGACCGGATCTAATATTGAAATTGTTGGATCTATTGAATTTCCTGCAGCTCACAGTGCCTATCAAAGAGATCCACAAAGTGGCCTCATGACAATTGTACACCGAAATGACGATAATAATAATAATAACAACAACAACAATCAGAATAATAATAATAATAATAATAATAATAGACAGGATCAAATTGTTGCAAGCTCTAATAATAATAATGCTTTTCAACAACAACAACAACAACAACAACAGCAACAGCAGCAACAACAATCCTCAAATATTGTTGCTCCAAACTTTTCAAACACAAATAATCAAAATCAATTTTACACCAATCCCAATATGATTACGGACAATTCACAGAAAATTAAAAATATGAATTATTATTACAATAACAATAATAATAACCAAAATTCGAATCAAATCAAAACAGTGTCAGCAGAAACATTGATCTCAGCTTTTAAAACACAACAATCTCCAGCTCCATCTCCAGTTCCAGCTCCCGTTCCACCAACCCCAACACTTTTAAATACTCCAAATGGAAATTATGATGTGTATACATTTCCCCAACCTCAGACTCAGACTCAAAATCAATTTCAAGGCCAAAATAAAATTACGCCAACAGCTCAAGCTCAACCTCAAACGTATCAAAATAATCCAAGTCAATCCATAAATACAAACACAAATACAAACCAAAACCAAAACCAAAATCAGAATCAGAATCAAAATCAAAATCCCACTCTGGATGTTGGATTTACCAGTGCTGTTCAGCATATTCTCAGAGCTTCAAATAATCCTTCCACTACTCAAGCTCAGGTTTCAGGTTCAGCTCCTGTAGCTTCTTCAGCTGCTCCAGCTCCGGCTTCAGCTCCGGCTTTGTTACCTGGAACTATTATCAATCCATACAGTAAGCCACCTCAATACATTCAACGACAACAGCATCAACAGCAGTTTGCACCTCTTCAACCTCAGCAACAACAATTCCTCCAGGCCCAGAAACCAATTCAGCAAACTCAATTTACTCGGTACACAAATATCCAACAACAACAACAACAAGTTCCATTAAATCCAACAATAAATCCAATAATTCAAAAGGAACAACAATTCAATTCCTTCTTGATTACTCAAACACCACCAATTTATCCAGGTCAAAATGTGCCATTGTACCACACAATAATTCGGGCTCCAGCTCCACAGCAAAATATTCAAAATATTCAAAATACTCGTCCTGCCCCTGTTCCAGCTTCTGTACAACAGCAACAACAGCAACAAAAAAACCAACAACAACAACAGCATCAACAGCCAATTGCACAGTATAGTCAACAGAGACCTCTAATAACTCCCTTTTCAAATCCGTATACGTCCGAAAGTCAACTTCAAAATCAGATTCGAGCTTATAAACCCAATTTTTACAATTCCATTCAATCTTCACCATTTGCTTCACAGTACCCCAGTCCAAATTCAATTCCTCCAACTCAATCTGCATCAGGTCCACAATCCCTTAGAAATCATAGACCAGCCTATCGACCACCACCACCATTTTCCAAATCACCCGCTCCACCCCCACAACAACAACCAGATTTCCTAGATGAATTAGATTTAGATTTTGAACCTGTCCCACATTTTCCGCCACCGCATTCGATATCTCATCAAAATACACACCCCGGTCCTCACCATTTAAGTCATTTGAGTCATTCGAGATATCAAAACCCACATTCCTCGCTCCCTCGTGTTGTCAGTCGACCTCCTCCACCCCATCACCCACACCCTCACCCTCATCACCCTTATTCTCATCCTCTCGCCCCTACTCGTATTATCAGTCACAGTCACAGTCATAGTCACGGCCACGGTAATGGTAACGGTCACGAGCATGCTCCAAATTCCCTGGAGCAATTTGGAACTAACACCAAGACGGAAATCCCGCCAACGGTCAAAGTGATGAAACATCATCAGCAAAATGTCATTAATGACTTTAAGCATAATTTGAATGTCAACGACGAGGAGAATTCGGATTCCACGTTGACCAGTTCCGAGGAAGTTTTGTTGAATCAAGCCATGGGTCAAACTTCCGGCTCATCCGAAGCTGTCCCAGTCATGAGAGTTAATAATAAAAATCGAAAGAGCATTCCTCCCGGACAAAGACCGATCGTGATGAATGCATCACCTGGAGCTCCAGTTAAAATTTCTACTTCCTCCAGCACTTCCACCTCCAGTTCCAGTACCAGTTCAAAAACTAGCGTTTCTTCATCCTCGTCAGAGGCTTCGATGGCAAGAGCAAATGGAGGAAGAATGGGGAAACCCAAAACTCAACAACAACAACAACAACAACAGGGGAAAAGAATGAGAGTTGTGACTCCTTCCTATAAAATTCCAAATACTCCACATTATAAAATGAGAGAGTCTATGGAAATGGTCAAGGCTATGGAACCCAGTATAATTGTTCGCGGTTAAATTTAAATAATTTAATATTAAATAGCTAGTTTATTAAATTCAAGGATTCCATTCTGTGGCTTTCCTTTTCAGTGTACCTTGCTTAACTTCAGAAAGTCATTAGTTTTAGCTCGTAAGTGCAAGACTTAAGAGAAAGTGTTTATTTTTATACCAGTCATGTGAATTTTTCATGATCCGAGTTGTTTTTATTTGTTTTTATACTGTACTGTGAACTGTGAAATGTCAAATGTCAAACTTCAAAGTTGTTAAATTTACAATGAATTTTTGTTATTGCTTATTGTTACTTGTTTTTTTATGTGTTGTTAGTTGAAATTAAGAGCCAAGTATTTTGTATTTTGTACTAAACTGAAACTGAGAGTGAGGCTGAAACCCTTATCTTGCGTTGACCATTGACCATTGACAATTGAAAACTGGATTGTTTTTATGTACCATTTTTACTGCTGCCCTGTTTTGTGTTTTGAATTTTGACTTTGCATTTTATATGCTTGAAATGTGTGTCTCGTGTCCTGCTATTGATGCTACTACAAACTACAGACTATAGACTACAGACTGCAAAGGATTGTATTGGATTGCCCAATAATGTAAAAAAGTAAAGCATATAGGATTTATAGTGTCAGTTGTCCATTAATTATTCCAAACATGTCAAAATTTGGCATCACAGATGATTTACGAGCTCATACGCTGTACATTTTGAATCTTCAAGTAGTTTCACGCAGGACGTGGAACTTAGAACGAGAACACACCCTTTTAGAAAATCTGTGACCATAGGAAATTTTACATTTTACACTTTACATGTAGTCAATAAATGATAAAGGATGAAAATGACAAATTACAGTAAACCGTAAACCGTAAGACATTGTATTTTGTATTTTATGTATTTTATCAGTAATAATAATAATAATAATTATTGGTCAAATTTGCTAAACAGTAAACAGGACAGTGTCATGCTGGTTGCTGGCGAGTGTCATTCATTCTCTTTTATTTTTATGAGTCAAAGTGTCACTTGACCAAACTTGTTCTGTTGTAAGTGTGTGGATTGTGGATCGATCTATAAGTGACAAAAGCAAAAAGAAGAGGAGTGTGACTGTATTTGTCTTTGTCTTTGTATTTTCTATGACAAACAAGTAAAAGTGATGCATTTATCTTTTATCTACTCTCGATTTCTTGTTTCTAGTGTATTTTGTTATATTCTAAGGTTTACTGTGCAGAGAACTTGTTATAGCTATTATTGTTGTTGTTGTTGTTGAATTCTTGTAGAATACTAAACAATTATTATTGTATTGTTGCTGTTATTAATAATATTATTATTATTATTATTGTGATCAACTTGATCTTGTGAGAAAGTTTTTCAACTTGATCTTACATTTTCTATTTATTGACTAGGTTAATCTTGAATAATTTCTTGTTTAATTGTTGTCATTTTTCTCTTTGTGTATTATTATACAAAGAAAAAAGCATCTCGTCTCAACTACTAAACTGTACCAATTCAATCGAGAATTGAGAATCGGCAATCTAGAATTTTCCATTTCTGGTAAATCAAGTTTCTTCTCTAAACCAAAAACGAGCCGTCTACATTAATGAATGAATGAATATGACAAGTCCGAGCTAAACGTACCGGTTCTTGTCACATCCACATCTTCTTCTGTCTTCTGTCTTCTTTCCATTTGAGGAGGTATGCAAAAGGAATGAAGAGCAACTTTACCTGTTAAAATAATTTATACACTAATGATACGCAGTTATTTATTTTTATTTTTATAAAAAATGTACAAAAAATATATTAAAAAAAGATGTAAATGTGTCAGAGTCCAGAATGCTAAACTCTAAACTCTAAATGTAACCATGTTGTGAATTTTAACCTGAAAAATACGTATGTACACATGTTATTAAAATAACATTTTTCATTGTCATATTATTATGACGGTGAAAAATATCTTGGTGTGATATTTGATACCTTTTTACTTTGTACTTTCATCATTTTTATTATGTACATGATGCGATTGTGATATTAATAATGATGAATAATGATAAATAAATTAATATTCAAATCGCTTTGTACCTACAAAACACAAAATATCTACATACAAAACCAAACAAGATATCTTTTTCCATTTTTTTTGTGCATCCTACAAGTTGCAAATAGTGCCAAACATGAGCATTGAGCATACAACATTTGACATTTGAGATTTGAGGCAGGATAAATGACCGATAGATGAAACTTTCAATTTTTTTCAAGATGCATACTCAGTAATGTTGATACAAAACAGAAACAGCTCAATCCAGATTGGTAACTAGTAACTAGTGACGAGAGTTAACTTTTTCACTCTTATTATAGGTTAGGAAAAAAACAACAACAAACAATAATATCATAATCATATGAATCCTTGTAATAATATCTGATATCTGATATCAGCAGTCATTAGAGATTAGAAATTAGACAGAGTAGACCAACAGAGTAAACTTGATTCAATCAAGTTTGGTAACATTTTCCTTTTCACTCATTTTTAGCCATTTTTACCATGATTTTAATCATAACAAGTTAAACTAGACCTTGTGAATTGCGAAAAGGTGATGTGTAAGCCCAATTGTATTTTGTATTTATAGCTCATCTCGTCCTTATCATTAATCTTTTTAGGAAATCTGTATTGTGTACAGCTTGTTTCTGTTGTCCACATGTTTCAGATGGTAGATGAGACAAAATGCATTCAAGTTTTTCAACTCCCAGCACAGGCTTGATGCTTGATGCTCATCCATATTATAATAATTGGATGAGCTTCCGTTCTGCAAACATGTGTTCAGCGTTCAAAAGTAGGTGATTAAAGTGAGATTATGAACATCTCTTTGAGCTGTGAGTTTTGAGTGGAATCATATCACATTACCTTATATCTGATATTTACAACGAGAAGATTATATTACAGCTCATTTGTGTCAAGGTGTATATGTACAAAGATGCTCACGTGTATAATGTATATTCTTTGTTTACTCTATATAATCTTTATACTTTAAGCTAAGGAGCATGAGGAACATGCGACATTCGATATTCGAGATTCGGGCTCTTAACTCTTTTAGTATCTTTAAGCATGTGAAAAGTGAAATGGGATATTTTATTCTTTTCCTCAATTTTGTTTAATTTAGTGTGAACAAAAAAAAGACACTCTCTTGTTTATTTGAGTAAAAGTGTACTTGAAACTACAAATGATCTGCAAACTACAAATTACGACTTCATTTACAATTTACTAAGGATAAATCTTAACCTCTTTAATAAAACAGAAGCAGAAGCAGATGTAAAAGTTGTAGGATTTTGTCTATTAGATATATGAGACGTTCTCGAGATTCGAGATTCGAGATGATCCGTTTTACATTTCCCTTGTGTAATCGTATTAAAATGCCTAATGCCTCAATGAGCATCCGTGTTTAGTGCTCAGTGTAATATGTAATCCCTTTTGTCTAGTGTCTAGTGTCTAGTGTCTGGTGCGTAGTGCATTCAATAATAATAACAAGCATAATCCTTCTCCTGCCATAGGATTTTCTCATCATGTATCAAGCATGAGTGACATGCGATGGAATTCATAAGTCATATAATAATACACACATACATACATACGTCTGTAGTTTCACTCTTTTCCCCATTTCCTACTACCTTTTCTACTGGGGAATTTCACTCCTACAAATTTACAAGGAACTTATCCATGTTGTACTTACAGGCTCAATGCTCAATGCTCAATGACTCTCAGAATATTTTATATATTGCAAGGATGTTGTATTTTATTTTACCTTTTATGTATGATTAAAATTACAGTCTACAGTCTACAGTCAGCCAACATCCAACTGCAGATTATAAAGATGACAATGATACAGGATAAAAAGATGAACTTTCAAATTATTCCTGGAATCTGGAATTGTAAAATTTCAGGTCACAGGGTACAAAGTTTTCATGCTGATACAAAGTACAAAACACCAAACGGAAATATCACATTGTAATCAGAATTCTACATTCTACATTCTACGAGTCATGAGTCAAGAGTCAAGGCTGGTTCGTTGGTCGTAGACATTTTGAAGGATTTCCGCAAAGGATTTGTTTCAATTTATCTATATCTTTTGTTAAATTGAAACAAATGAGCATCAGTTTTGAGTTTTGAGCTTTGGACTTTGGAATTTGGCAAACATTTAAAATTTGAAATACAGATTGAATTTAAATTTGAGCTGGAAATTGAAAATTGAAAATAAAAGTTTTTAATCAACTTTTTTGTTATTTGTCTAGCTGTTGTATATTGTAAATTGTGTATTGTACATTGTATTTACAAAGTCATCTTTTCTATTACCAATTTCAATCTTGTTTATCTGTATTACTGTCCTTGGCTTTTAGCTTTTAGCCTTTAGCCTTCCTCATATAGATAAAACTTAATTAAATAAAGTATGAAAAGCAAAGTAATATTGATCAGTTGTGAGTTGTGAGCAATGAGGAACGAGGAATGCCCCTGCCAGCAGCCAGCCCACATACGTCATACATATCATACGTGTAATCAAAGTACAGACTGACTTGAGACTTGGGAGAGAATAGAGTTGAATTGAATTGAATTGCATTATAATGTACACCTTTGCCCACATTCTATCACTTTGTCTGTGATATCTGATCCCCTCTGAGATCTGAAATGCCTCGGGTGGAGTTGAAGAATAAATCTCAAATAAATAATAATAAACAGTAAACGGTAAATATTTAATAAATAATAAATAATAAATAAAAGGATGAGGCACATGATGCATTTTGTACGTACAACGTACAATATACAATTGGAATTGAAAATACAAATGGAAATGGAAAATGTATGTAGCTTGTAGCTACACTGCAAATTGCAAAATGTAAACTGCACACGACTACCTACGTCGTCGTACTTAATGAAACTGAACTGAACGTATCAGACTGGGATGACGCTTTGATCTTTGAGAACTACCAACTAAGAACCAGTTTTAAAGTCAAAAACGTACACGTATCCTTCATTTTGCATTATATCAAATATCAAATATCAAATGTCGCTAAACAATCTCCGCACACGTACAACAAATAACAAACATCTTTTGTTTTGTACTAGTATTTTGCACAGTGTACTACAGACTACAGACACTACAGCGCAGCGTTCATGTGTACATTGTACATGCAGGAATGAGTTATGAGTTTTAACACACAACTGTCAAGTTCCTGATTTTCCCAGTTCAATTTTGCAGCTGCACTCCTCACATGATGAGAGTGAACTGTGGACTGTAGACTTTGAAGACGGACGTAGGAAATAGAAATTGTACACCGTATATTGAAAAGACAACATCACGTAAACAATGTATGTAAAATGTAAACATTAAGAAAAAAACTCACGCACAATTTACATATCCTTTTCCCATGGAATTCTTCACTTCTCAGTCATAATTGCATTGACTTTTTTACTTTTTACGCAAAATATTTATGATATTCTATATTATTCTACAGGTATGTATTTTCATTATGTGTACTGTCTACGCACTGTCTCATGTCTCATGTCTCATGTATCATCTTGACGTATAATGTAAAAAATCCTACATGTAATTTAAAACTAGACATGATATTAATAATACACATTAATTTATGGTGCTGTGTGCAATTAAATGAATAATATATTCCGTATCATTACATTCATTAGCATTATAATAGTGTGTACTTACACACGAAGCATCAAGCATCAAGCTTCAAGTGTTGCTCCTTTGACCACTGACCATTGACCACGACCACGACCACTGCCCATTGACTACCTCCTGCAAGCTTAATTCTTAATTGTCTTTCTTCTCCTTATTCGTCATCAGTCACAATCACACTCATTTAATTAGCATATGAACACACCATGTAACACAGACACGATACTAGATACTAGATACACGATGATGACTCTCCACTAACGATAAATCAACCACGATTATCATCATTATTTTTATACGAGTATCAATTACAAACCTAAACATGCAATTTACAATATAGACAGCCATTCCTCCATCATCTTAACTTGAAACTTAAATCTTGTTCCATTTTCATCATTTTCTCATTCAAAAACTGTATAAGGGCAAACACGCACATTTGAGATTGGATCAACATTGAACCTTAATCTCTATGGTGCACATCATATTTGAGATTTGAGATTCGAGAGAAGGAAAAATATGAAAAATATCCTTTGGTTTATACAAATAACAAAAGCAGAGTGCTGCGTATAACATTTTGTTGATGAGACTCAAGAAATATGAAACATGCCCAAGATACAAATAATTTTTCTCTGCATTGAAGACCATTTCTTGGAACCTTTTTCACATTCCTTTGATTTTTAATTTGAATAATGGAATAATTTGCACATTTCTACTTGCTCTACGTAAATATTAGTGGAGGAAATCATGTAAATTTTCTGGGTATGAGGTGGAGTCTCTTTCCTCTTCATTTTGTACCTTTTACCTTTTGCCTTAAAAAATGTACATAAAGTAAATTGTACTTGATCGTTGTCGTCTGTTGATTGTTGATATTACCGTCTTCATCGCCATTGTACAGTGTACAGTGTAGCTCTGCTTAATTTCTGTATTATAATGACCATAATTCCAATGTAAATTGGTATTCAAATTTGTCGGCAAAGTACTCAAAAAAGTCTCTCGTCTTTACATTTTGTAGATTTTTCATTCTCTTATTGGGCAAAATGACTTTAAAGTTTATTCGTAGTTCATAATCGTTCGTATTAATAATAATTAGAAAATAATATTGTTACTTTCATTTGTGACTTTGGATTTGGGATTTGGGACATAGACATTATATCTACAATCTACATTCTACAGAGACTCATGAATATGAAAGATGCTTGTGGTTTTTGATGGTTAAGTTGAATTGTGAATTCTTTTGCTTAAGTTTAAATATTCAAGATTCAAAAGAAACGAAATAAAAAATAAAAACCCACTTGAAACTTGAAACTATGAGCTTTGATTTTGGTTAAAAGGTATGAGAAAAAAGAAAAAGATCAATGTCCTTTCGCTTTTAAAACTAGACACTAGAGACTAGAGACTAAAGACGCATTATTGTAGATGGGAAATGCATCAAAATTTTATAAAATTCACATAATGAAACTAGCACATCTAGCAGATGAAAGTATCTGATTATTGTTTATTCACATCCGGCATTTCAAATGTCCAATTTCCAATTGTCATACGTCTATCGTCTATTGTTTTTCACATATTTAGTTGTTCATGCTGAAAATCACGGGAAAAATAAACATACTTGAACCAATTGAGATTGTTCATCCTTTTATAATGCATTCAAAATTCAAAACTCCAAACTCCAAACTTCAAACTGGATCTTTGAAACTGATCTAAGAGCAGAAACTGGCTTGATTTTTGTTTCATGTGCTATTGAAAAGTTGGCTTTAGACATAAACTTAACCTCTTCGCTCCGATGGAAGTATTTACATTACGTGTTTTGTGTTACCAGGGGCAACGGGGTCGAAGAGAGCACTCCAATGCTCCAGAGTCAACTTGATAGCACTTGATAGATAATACATAATCATGGTGTAAATAGTAAATAGTAAACACTCGAATTTCACATTCCGCGGCGGACTCAGTGTTTTAAGTTTTAATAATAATTGAGGAATTTGAAATTTGAGAAGCAACTGAATTTCAAAGAGAGGGGAAAGCTGAGGCTTTGATTGTTGGTTATTGGTTATTTGTACTTTGTACCCGCGGAAGGCGTTTGTAGTTTGTAGTTTGTAGGACATGATGAAACTGAAATATCTCGAGTTATTTCTCATAAAGTGCATGGTGCATGGTAGTTTTCCGTCGATCTTTGATCTTTGGAAACCGGATCTATAGGTATTTAATTTCATCTTTGCCCGTGTTTCACAACACTTGAAATTGATCTTGCTCTGGAATTTGAGGCAGACTCTTTGATATTCCAGACACCAAATTCCAGGTTAGTTTTGAGCTTTGAGCTTTGAGCTTTGAGCTTGCATTCAAAATTTGGTGATAATTTGGATTTTGAATCCAAATCAGGATCAGAGTCAAGTTTAAGTATTTAGATAGCTCTAAAATATCTCTTGTGAATTCCAAATTCCAAATTCCAAATGAAAAGTGAATTATTTGAATGCTGAGCTCTAACAAGCTGAACTGAATTGAATTTCTAGATTCTAGTATAATACAAAATCAAAACAAAATCCTGTAATATTCAAGAATTTTCCACACACATTACACGTTACACATGGACAGCATATTGTATATTGTACATACACTGTAAACAGCCAAAAGACAGAAACATTTACACAAGAGCCGAGAGTGAAGACAGCTAAATAAGCGAGGAGTACAACGTACAAACAAAACCAAGTTTGTTTGTTTGTTTGTTTGTTCTTATTGATGATATGAGATATATAATATATTATATGAGAAACATGAGGAGCATGTCATTTGTATATTTTACATTGAGACACGTAAATCTGCATGCATAAATACGAGACAGTCTCCGGTTTCTGGTTGATCTGCAATCTACAGACTACAGATGGATATGGAGATGGAGATGGAGATGGAGAGAATTGAGAGTTGAGGTGAAAAGCAATTCAATTTTATGTTTATGTCCACAGTCGATCTGGATGTCGAGAGGACAGACAGTATTTTCCAAATTCCAAATTCCAAACTAAAATCTCAACTGTATTTCCTATTTTACATTTCCCATCCATCGCATCACGTCATATCACATCACATAACATGGAATGGCATGGCTAGAATCTAGAATGTAGAATCTAGAATGTAGAATAACTTTGTGACTCTCGAGTTGGAGAAATGTCAGTTACTTTCCTCAGTCTCATTGTTTATTTATGTATTCACTCGTCATGTGTGCAATTTATGGATTCTGGATTCTGAATACGTGCAAAATCGGATACACAAAGCACAAATGTATCAATGTTTGTTGTCTATTTTGAAATTCCAGATTCCAGATTCAGTCTCGAGACTGAATCCAAGTTTCAAGAATACTATGTAAATTCATCATCCTGCTTTATGATTTGACTTGAAGATTGAAGATTCAACTTGCTCCAAACTACAAACTCAACTGCCTCCAATTCATCATGTATCACATAATATATTCACAAAATGAGAAACAGTCAAAAGTTCCAAGTGCCTCATATTTCATTATGATCCTCCTTTCAGTTGATGCTCAATCCTCAACCCTCAATGCTCAAGCCAGAATTTGAAATTCGGAAATGGGGAATCAGAATTCAAGAAATATGAAATTTTGTTTTCACCATCTGAGTTTTGAGAGATGGCAAAGCGGTACAAATTGAGGTCAAAGTTTGAGCCGACGATACGAAAATTACACAAGCTACCACTCACGTTATTGCATAAATATGTACCATAACTGAGCACTTGATTCTTGATTCTTGATTTGCTATGAGATGTTTGATATTTGATTATAAATCACAAATTACGCATAAAATGTGGTTCATTAGTTCATTAGGAATCAGGAGATTCTGGATTTTGGATTCTGGCTGATGCTTGGTTGTTTTAATTTGGGCTGAAAATTATGACAAATTACAAAACAGACATTTTGTATAAATTCCTTAGTTTAAATCAAGAGAACGGCGTAGAAGATAAAACAATATTGATTATTTTGGCGTGTCATGATATTTTATAACGGTTACTCAATACTCAATCCTCAATCCAGATCCTGTAAGTGTGGTTTACCTTTTACCTTGCTCCATACTCCATACAACGACTTTTTCCTTTTCTCCTAGCTTCGACATTTGACAGTCATCGGAAATCAGGAAGCAGAATGATATAACTGTGAAGGACATGTCAATATTGACACGTGTAAATTTGAAAGCTGGATCACTCATCATCTTACCTAATTTTCGCTATTAATTATCCAGATTTCTGGATTGATTACGCATTAAACCACATTTACTCTCCACCTGTGTGTGTCTTGTCTTTTATTACTTATATAATATCCGATATATATGCTGTGTACACATTTAGCCTTGTAACTTGTAATTTGTAATCTAATTAGCAGTCTGTGATTCCTGATTCGTGATCCGCGTGGCAGTGAAACTCAGTGTGAGTTACTTGCAAAAGTTTTGTCAGAATGAAATTAGCAGATGAGTAAAAGTAAAAGTAAAAAGTATCTAGAATCTAGAATCCATCTGCAGAATTTAGCAGCATCAAAGAGATTGAAAGAGATGTCTACAGTTTCTAGTTTCTAGTTTCTAGTTCTAAGATGTGATATCTGGGAAAGATTTGGAGTAGAGTAGAGTAGAAAGTCCATTAGGTGTGTTACGCATGAGTGTAATAAGCACGTTTTATTTCTGATTTTCTCCCTCCGCAGTCTACACAACCACAAAAATACAAACATACAAACATAAACTAAAACGGCGTAGTACAGACAAGAGACAGACAGATAATCCTCTGATCCTTGGAAAAGGCTAAAGACAAGGACGACAACAAGCTGTATAAAGTACAATGTACAATGTACACGCGCTCAATCTGGCTCTTTTTATGTGTTATGTGTTATGTGTGTAGTTACTTCTGTATTGTATATATTTGGTATTTTGAAAAGTTCTAAGAGAGCTTTTTACGTTGAGTCTAGAGACTCTAGAGTTTAGAGTAGCAGAGTAATGGGGATGCAAAGGATATTGTATATTGTGGTCATGACCGTGATCATTTGGTATTTGGCATCTGTAATTTGTAATTTGGTATTTGGTAGTGATCCCGCGTTCTCATCCATTTATGTTGCTCTCGTTACATCCTTAATTCAGCATTCACTGCATTCAGTATTCAGTGAGATGGTACTTGGTTATTACACGGAACAAATATTCACATTCTACATTCAACCGATCATGTCGAGGGAAAATTAGACATGTTCTCTTTTACTCTTAGTTTCTTTCTTATTTAATTACAAGCTGATCACGCTCCACTCTTTTCCACTGGTAGAATTTAGATTACCTCCTTAGCACTTACCTTTTCCTCCTTGCTCCTTGCTATATTCTGTATTATATACTATATACTACCTTTTCTGGCAACTATATCTGTAGTCTATAGTGCTATAGTGTATAGCCTATATTCAATGTCCAATCTTGATTTATCTACATAAAGGCTATTGACTATAGGCTATAGGCACACTGTCCCTTTCTTTTCACACATTTCCCCTAAATTCACTCTAGACTCAATTCACGCGCACCTCCTCTATAATTTATACTTTATAAATTTATGTGTGGTCAAATGAATCACAGATCAGTTGTATTTTCTACTTTGTACTTTTATAGTTTGTGGTTTGTAGTTTGTAGTACATAATAAATAATAATATATCACAAATTAAGTATAGTAACTCTTGCCGTATTGATAATTATAATTGATATCCATTTGAGATTTGAGATGCATTTCGAATTTGAATTTCAAGTAATAAATATTAACGTACCTTTTTTGTAATATTTAAAATAATAATAATAACTGCATGCTGTATGTACGAGAGATGAGAGTGAGAGTTTTTAACAGATAGTAGTCTTTAATTTTACAAGTTAAATCAATACAGATTACAGACGTTTGAGAGTTTTATTGCTGTCAATATTTCATTTAATTACTACAGACTGTAAACTGTAAATAGTAGACTGTAGACAATGGGCTAGTTGTAGATCATAGATGTTGTAGAGTTTACCATGTACAATGTCAGAATGTCAGAATGTCAGAATGTCACATGAATTTGAATTAGAGAAGAGTGTGGACCTCCAAAGTGGACGGGCTGTAAATTTCAATTTCAATAAGCTCATGTGGATTTGGATGCAAATGCTCCATCATTTATAGTTAAACCCAAATGATGTACTCTTTAAATGATTTATGATTACAAATTACAAATTGGAGCTTGAAAAGTCCACAAGTCGTAGATTCTAAATTGTAGCACAAAGCACAAATCGGCTAATTCTTTGACGTCACCCCAACGCCTCGTTACTTTTAGTTTTTACTACTTGTTAAAATATGAGCATGCAAAATGCAAAATATAATTAGGAAAAATGTTGAATGTAGTTAGGTACTTTTATCTTTTATCTGAGAAATTATAGTCCCACCGCTACTGAAAACTGACCACTGACCACGGAGCACAAAGGAGAAGAATTGATAGAAATACTGCAGTAAATCCATTTGCTAAAAATGTCAAATTTTAAATTAAGTAGTAACAATAATAATGACAAAGGGAGGCAGAATGCAGAATATTATTCCCCGGCGGTTCCTTCATCTGGATTAGTTTAGGAAATTTTGAAAACTATACTCTTTATTTGTCTCGTTATTTCTCAATTATTGAGTATTGAGTGTAGAGTAAATCCAATATGAACCGTAGTATAAACAGTGAGTTATGCCATCACCCACAACGGGAAAAAGGTCCACCAAAGAGTAATCAAAGTACACAAGAAATGTCATCAGTCAATAATTTTCAATGTTCAATAATAATTGAATTTTATTACATTTTCTTTCATGTGAACAGTACAGTTTTCTTTTTCTCTGTGTTATTTTTCTCATTATAACATGAAATGATTTTGCATCTCGATTTTCGATATATTATTATTAATATTTAATATTCTTTATACTGTTTCTATGTTATATTCCTCGTGGTAATAAATTATGTATAAATAATAAACGTGACAAAACTTGTAAAAAGTAAAAACGTACCTTATACTAAAGTAGTAAAAAGATGCTGAATATTTTCTCGAGTACGAAGTACAAAGTTACAAAGGAAATAATACGAATTACATTGTTTTATTTTCCAATGGTATATTTTGCTTGTTAAATTAATTTTCAACGTCGACGTGATTTACATGCTCAATGTCCCCCGGTTTCCGTTTCCAAAGAATATGATACATCATTTGGCATTTGATATTTTGATACATGACGCTCTTGCTTGAAATACATTATTTTAATTCAAATAGTCAACTCTAAACTCTAAAGATTTATCATAAAAGTCAAAGGAACAAAGAACAAAGCAGGATTTAGAATTTAGGATGTTTATAAAATTTCAAATTCTCTCTTGTCGGAAATCTATTGTGTAGAACTGATATCACAGTTACAATTACATGTATATAGAATCTAGAGATACAAGTATTTTAATATTTATTATTACTATTATTATAAAAGACGAAGGATTTCAATAGCTAATGCAAAAGTACATTTGCCTTAAAGCATTTTACCATTTTACATAACATGTTATTTAATATTCACATTCATCATCATTCATAGCTATTTCTTGTTTGATAATTGATAATCCCTTTTGTCACAATCAGTAGCCTAATTAATTATTTTCTATTTTCTATAGATAGATCACAGAGATATTATGATATTATGTTGTAGTAAACAAGTCTCATCACTTTATTCATAGTAATTAGTAATCTTTGATTTTTCAACGAACCGATTAAAGAACAAAGACTATAAAAAGATAATCCTTTCATAAAGTCTAAATTTTTATTAAAATTCCCATATTAAATCTTTTGTTCCAGTAATGAGGGATCAGACATCAATGGAATAGTCATTTTCTTTTGACTTTTGTCCAACTTTTATTCCCTTGTTCAGATTCACTTTTTTCCGGGAATTAATCATGCTAACATCTTTGCCTGGGGTCACACCAATTATTCCTGCACCAGCACCGGAAATGGAATTGGGCGTGTCATTCCCATCCAGTTTCTTGTCACCATCTGTTTTTGAACGTGTTGTTTCCGCGCTTTTCCCGCTATCACGCTTTGAAAACGACCTTTCAATGGTACTGGTACTGCAAAAAAACAAAGATAAACAATTTCGATTAACATCAAATGCACCAATCAAGAACAGAGGGAAATATAAATTAAGCTTGCTGTGCATCACATTTTAAGAAAATGAATTAATTTGGCAAATTTTCTACATGACTAAAATTCATCATAAATCATAAAACTATTTTGCCAAAGGGCTAATGACATAATCTAACGTTCACGTGTCAAAAATTATAAATTTGTACAGATTCCGGAAATTACTAGCACGTGTGGAGTTTCAGAGAAAAGGTGATTCGTCATTCCTAATTAACAATTAGCCTTGCTTTAGCACCTGTGACAAAATTATTTTCCTTGATCGTTGAAACGTACAGGGAAATTTGTAATTTGTCCTTTGTCCAATGAACAAAAATGTACATGCAAAAGTAAATAGAAGACTCCAGAAGTCAGAAGCAGAAGGAAACAAAATGAGACATAATTCAAAATTCAAAGAGGAACATAAACAAAGTAAACAGTCAGATTATGATGATTACAAATTGCTCGCACATTATATAAAGATGATTATTTTGACTTTTGAGTAAACAATCAAAAAATTATTATGCAGAAAACTTCAACATGATACCAAATTCTGGAGGAAAGTGAGGAAAAACACCGGGCACAGATTCAGGGCAAAATGAGAGTCGAAGGAAAAGAAATAAAATATTAGTGAAGACAACATTCATATCATTAGAAAAGGAAGAAGACTGCTGACGGAGAACGTCTCAAGTAGAATCAATAGTCAGTAGTCAGCAGACCATGACAAAAATTCAAAATTCAATGGAAATCAAATCAAATTAATTATTATCACGTGTCACGTGTACGTCCACGTGCGTACATAATCATATTTCATTCACCTACGCCTCATCATTCCATTTTTCATACAAAGACGAAAGTATTATTTGATATTGCACAATACACTGTAAAAATGCGCTACAAATTTTCTACCTTTCCACGTATTAAAATTGAGTAAGATCGTGTTGCTGTTCATGTGTTTGCACAACACAAAAGTGAGTTGAATCTTGAATCTTGAAGGAATCAGAAATCAACATTTTGAAAAGAATTTCAATCCCATCCACGTGACACGTGACAGGTGACACGGAGAAAATTAATATTTGATATTGCTGATTGACATATTTTTATTATTTGCTGTTTATTGCTTATGCAACTTTTACCATAAGATGAGTCCTTTTGAATTTTGTATTTTAAATTACCTGAATATTGATTGTGCAAAGAGAAAAGATTACCAATTGAAAATTGAGCCACTTGGAGCGAAAAATACCTCCAACGCATTTTTATAATAGTTAAATGGAGATATTTAGCACTCCGAACTCCGAGAGGCTCAATTACCAATAAATATCAGCTGCGTTTTCTCAGCAGCTGAGATAATCAAATGTAAATATGTTACGTGTACAGTGTACAATTTACGGGGTAGAAATAAAAAATTAGAATATCAAATTGTTGACTGTTGACTGTACCATAAATCTTGGTCATTAGTCCTATTTTACAATTAGATTCTGTATTGCTGTAGAATTGTTTTGTAACAAAACAAACAACAGTGTTTTTTCAAGTAGAAGAGCTTTTCTATTTTCTGTGCAATCCGTTAAAATTCAGAGTAAAAAAGTACATGCTATGCGGCATGCGCCCCAGCAATTCTTACCTCATTCTAATAATAGGAAATAATCAAGAGAATAATCATTATTCCAGATTCTAGATTCTAGTCATTAGAGATTAGAGATCAGAGTTACCGGGACTTGAGACTTGAGTCCTCATTTATTCATGTTTGGGATGAATACATGAATAATGAATAATGACAAGAAACAACAGAAACAGATTTTTACATCAAAAAACAAAACTGCACAACATAAAACGTACAAGGTACAAAATACAAAAGTGTATCAAATAGCATGAAACAGAGAGAACTGTTTTTCAAAGTTTAAAAGTTAAATGGCTGGGGTCTGGGATCTGGAATATCAAATGAATAAAGGAATCTAATCTGTTGGATTCTATATTCTATATTCTGTATTCTGTATTCTCTATTTATTTATTTGTTTATTTAATCCCTTTATTATCTCAGTTACCTGGAAAATCCCTGGAAAATCCCAGAGCAAAAACAATAATACAATTTCATGGAATGTCCTTGAGCAGTTTTCCAGTTCCACTTTTCCCCATTTCAGACGATATATAAGCAGGAACTATGGGAAAACGGCTGAAATTATGCAACGTGGAATGGTATGATTACTTTAGCAGGAACTACAAACATCAAACACATGTATGCAAAACTAAAATCTGTTCTTTTGAAACTTCTACAATCTACAATATGCATGAAAAACCTCCTGAATAAAATCAGCATTACAGATAATCCAAAATCCGAACAACGGACAATAGACAATGCATAAAAAGGCAGTCTCTTTAATCATTTTTTGTCTGGCTCCTGCTTTCTTGTTTTTATGCAATGGAAACATGAGTCATTAGAAAAAATGACAAAATTTCTATTCATCCACTAGCATCTAGCATCATCATATAAAGGATAAAGTAAAGTCTGCATTAGCAGATAAATTGTTATGTCACAGTCAAAAATCGGAAGCCGGATTTTCTTCAGAAATAATAAAGTAAAGTGAGCATAAGGCACAGACATGAAAAGAGAAGAGATAGCAGAGATGCAAACTTCAAAAGTCAAAAGTCAAAAACTTTTATGTAAAATGTAAAGGAAAATTATGCAAAAAAGACATTTCTACATTATTTGCGTAAGTATTTTATGCAGATTTGTGAATCGGTGAATCCTTCTTGTTACATTTATTTATACAACATTTAGAATTTAGAATGTAGAATTTAGAACACCCAAGAAGCATAGGGTTATCCGGGGGAACTGTGGTTTGGGGGCAACTGTGGCGAACACAAATTTAACCCCTTTAAAGTGTTTTTTTGCATAAAGTGGCAAATGTACATTAAAGTACTGACCTTCATCTACATTGTGACTAAATTTCAAGTTCCTATGTCAAATAGTAAGGTCACAGAAGAGGTTGAAAGTCAACCACTCCAAACGAGATGAAATTCAGCTCGTGGTCGACTTTCTTCAAGTCCTCATAAAAGCAGTAAAACTTGACCGATTTAACTCGGGTTTGATTTAAATGAAGAGGAAGAGTCACCGTCATGTGTTCCATATGGCAATTGGAATTTAAAATGCCATTAGTTAACTGTAATTACGACGATCACAGTTACCCCACGTTTTTTACACCCTGGGGTAACTGTGCCAACGTTAATTACAGTTAACTAACGAACTATTAAAATAAACAAAGCATCAGAGAATATTCTCCTGAGGCTCTAGTTATTTTTAGAGTCCAAAAACATCTCAATCCTTCAATTTTAAAGTGTTTTATTGTAGGTTTTCGTTTAATTACGATTTAACTGCGATGTAATTGTGATGGACTTAATTAGAGCTGATTTAAGTTATTTTGAAGCCGGAAAAGGCCAAAAATACTATTAATTAGTCGTCTTATACATGTTTCAAGGAAACATTTAGTCAAAACATTATGTTTAACCGCTTTAATAATAATTTTAAACTAGTGCATGTAACCACTACCACCATAATTGTTATTAAAGTTAACTACAATTGCATATTTAAAGATAGGGACTTTTTCTTGTTATAGATGTTTTCTACAGGTAATTTAGAGTATCCTAGAGTCCAATTTCATTCAAAACAATTGAGTTTTGCCCTTTTAATGGACAGTTAAAAAAGTCAATACTGTTTTTTTGTTCTCCGGACATTTTTTTTAATTGACATTAAAATAATGATTCAAAAATCACCAAAATGTCAAACTAGAATAAAAATGACATGCTCTATCATATTCAATAGGTATTTTAAATGAATTCTGTCGCTAACTATGACTACACAATTTTTCCAGACTAGAGCACAGATGCCCCATTCCTGGGGCATCTGTGCTCTAGTCTGGGGCAACTGTGATTATGTTAATTGTGATTAAATGGCTAAAGTTACGAGCTTGAGCTTTTGTATACATGTTCTCCGATAAGAATCCTATCGATTGATATCAAAACCCTATCTAAAAAGTCGGGTTTAATGTGTTTTATTTAACGCTGAAAGTTGAGATGCCAAAAAATAGAGCACAGATACCCCGGTTAACCCTACAGTACTATTCCACTCCTCTTTTTTATTTTTGTTACTCACTTTCTCCGTTCCGTTTCATTCCGTTCCGGAAATACGAGTCTTATAAAAAAAATTCCTAGCATATTCAAATAATAATATATTTATAGTAGACAACTTATGATTAATGATTACATGTAACATTACAATATTACATTAAACGTTAGAAATTAGGCTGCTCATGGTTTTTCTTTTTAAAAAAAACAACTTATAACTACCAACTTACGTAACATAACTTTAAATTGGTTCGAGTATAATGATTATTATCCTATCTACTATATTATCCTATATTATATCTATTTATCTATAAAAAAAAATAACACAGGAGGGAATACTGCATGTAAAATGTGCTCGGCAGAATGGCAAAACAATTCAATTCAATTCAGCTCTACACAAAACACAAACTTTCTATTTTCTATAATGTCTAACGTAGGAGGGATTGTTTGTGAAACATGCGACGGGGAAAACAAGAATAGTTACAAAGTTTTAGAGGAGTAAATGTGTTTATAAACAAGCCCGTTAAAAAGTTTTTGACAATAAAATGAAAATTCATAACATTAAAATGGAGTCAACTTGTAAATTGAATAACTTTCCTCTGTGTGTGTGTATGTGTGTGTAGAATTTGTAATGTGAAATGTAAAATGTGGAGAATATGTTGATTGTTCATTCTTTACTATTTTCCACTTGTCGTCTCCTGGTAGATTTACAATTGATTACAATTTACAATGGAAAGAGTGAAAGAGTGAAGGAGAAATAATAAATCTCCCATGGCTTCCACACGCCTACACTACAGCAAAACAGTTTACTGAATAAACTGAATTGGGAGAATAGTTGTGTAGTCATAGTAGAAATTGTGTACAAAACTGGGAGAAGCAAGCGTCAAAATAGAAATAGAAACAGAGAGACGGAGAGAGAGAAAAAAAGAAAAATAGAGTTGAGGTAAAAGGGAATTGATTGACTACTAGACTTATATTACAACGAGGACTTGTCGTCAAGCCAAGCCAGGCCAAGCCAAGCCGCCAAGCAGAAGTGAAGGCACATGTACAATGTACAATGTAGACACACAATAAAGTTCATGAAATAGACAAGCTCGGTTGGACTTGAGACCCCCTGGTCGTTCTGTTTTGACCGGTTGAAAGCACTATGGTAGTGGATGGAAAAGAGAAGAGAACTAGAGAGAGTGAGAGAGAAAAGATAGGTGGACCATTTGGAATCGGACAGACAGTTACTATCATCAATGTACAAAACATACATACTTATCTGAACTAAACTCAACTGATCTGATCTGATACTCCCTCCAGCCACAATACACACTCACACACGCACATAGTCTAGTGAGACTGAAGACAAAACAAATTATATGCTGGACACGTACTTTTCCTCTCCTTTTTTTCCCTCGTGCTTTCTCTTCTTTCAACCCTCCTTTTTCTTTCCTACTCTTCTATTCTTTTCTTTTCCGTTTTTTTCTATCCTTTTTTATATCATTTGATTTAATAGAATAAATGACACAAACTATTACTATTACTACATGGATCTTTCATAGTGTCATATACAACCCATAAAAGGGAATATTATAGTTTATAGATAGATTCTTTCATATTTCTGAGTTCCTACTCTTCTCTCTCTCTCTCTCTTTCTCTTTCTTTTGATTTAATATAACAATAAGTTAATGTGGAATGTGAGTCAACAAAATAAATGGAGGGGCGTGCAATGTATTGCAAATTATCTTTAAATTAATTAGTAGTAATAATATAATATATTTACAACACTATTAAATGATAATATGATAATAATTATTAACATTAGTATTAATATTACAGTAATTATACTAGAGAAGGAAAAACTTAGCATGATATTAATAATAATGATAATAATAATAATACAAACTATTAAGTATTACATTTATGTAGGAGTAAAATAGTTATAGTTATTATTATTATTATTGTTGTAGTAGTAGTTATAGGTAGTTTGTTAGTATGTTAGTATTTTATTATGTAATTAGAAAAAAAAACACGTAAGATTGTTGTAAGAGTAGTATTAGTAGTAGTTATATCTATCTATTTATCTATCTATGGGTGGGGTATATATATGGAAAGTGGACATCAATCGTCTACAGAGCTAGAGTGTCTGTGTGAATGTGTGGAGGTGGATTGTGTGTTTGGGAAGGGGATGAGGAAGGGTCTTCTTCCTCCAGCGGATAATCTATCGTAAACACTTCGGAAAATCACTTCAGGAGACGTTGAAAAGTTGGCTGTTGATGAGGGTGAGTGGGAATGGGAGTGTAAGTGTGACTCTTGGAACCCTCCGGATTTCGCCCACTGACGTTGTTTTGTTTGGTAGAAAAACCAAAAACTGGCTGCAATCCCCAACTGGAGGAGGAGAACAGTAATAATGGCTCCTACAACACTCCCTTTTGAACTACATACATACCCTTGAGGATTCGATAGACCTGAAAACCAAATGGAATAACAAACATAAATAGACAAATAGAGAATACAGAATTACGTATTATATTTTTAACTAGACCAAACAGTATTATGATGGCTGCAGGATTAACAAACCAACCAAGTAAATAAATAAATGAATAAATAAATAATATAAAATATAACCAAAACCAGATCAAACCAGATCAAATAGGCTCTCATAAAAAATTCCACAGACAACAACAACATGCTCAAGACTGGACTTACAAATGAGTATTATTCAAATCCCAAGTCTATTTATCATTCTCACCAGCACAGCAGTCTTCTCTCTACCTTCTCCATGGTTACGCAGTGTACAGTGTACCTTTGTACTTTCTTTACATTCATTCAATCAACAGTCAACAGTTTTCCTATCCCGAGGATAAGTGTAAAGTGTAAATAAATATAAGTAAGTCCAAAGTCCAAAGTTCCATATTTAGCGGGGCTATACCAAAGTGTGTACAATGTACAATATAAAATGTACAATGTACAACGTGCACTACTTGTTTTCTAGTTTTTAGAAGTCTATGCCTGTCTGTCTATCTTTATTTTTCACTTGGAATTCCGTCTCATTTCCTTTGCAGCTAAGGGAAAAGCCAAGTTAAGTTAAGTTAAGTTTGTCTCGCTCTTTCTTTCTTTCTTTCTTTCTTTCTCTCTTTCTCGGATATATTTGGGGTTTCATACTCGAATTCGTAATCGTACTCGTTCTCTTACTCCGGTACTTGGTGTTTTTTAAGGGATTTTCAATGTAATATGTACATTATATATTCTAGTGGCGTAGACAGGCTACCTATTGATTTTGTTTAACTCACGTCTAACTCTTTGCTCGTGGCGCTCTTAACTCTTGATTCTTGGTTCTTGACTCCTACATTACACATGTTACACATATCATATGGAGGTTTTTCCGAAGGAATACAGAACCACTTCAATTTTTACATGGAATGGTCACAGGTTTACCTAATAATAATATCTGTATTATTGGAAGAGATTGAGACGAAGGGAAAACTTTCCTCTATTTGACTTTGGCTATGAAACGTATGAAATCTATAAAATCTAAATATATTCAATGACCTTTACACATAAATCTGCGTACTTTGTACTTCCTTCCTCCCTCAATCCCTGTGGACTGTGTGCTGTGTAGGGTACATTGCATTTTGAAATGTCCTATTCTCAGCTCAGCTCAACCTAGCTCTACTCGGCTCAACTCAACTCAACTCTTGAGAATTCAATGAACGTGTCATGAAACAGAAAACTAAATTCCTCCTGGTTCAATACAAGATAAACAGTAAATAATCCACAAAGTCTAGATTCTCTAGAATCTAGATTCTAGATGGTGTCTGTGGAATGTATAGATCAACACGGTAGTTTTCCTCCTTCATACATACAAACTCAACACAACTCAACTCAACTAATCAAGTGCTGAGTAAAATAAAGTTGTTGTGTGTTTTGTGTAATCCATATACAAATAAATAAAAATATACTAGTGAAATAAACAAGTGTACAGATTCTACATGTATCTAAGAGTAAGGATAAGGATGTAGTTGCACGAAAGAAACGATATAGAATGAAATGGTTTAGTTAATTCTAGGATTTTTCCTTTTCCTATCCCGATATGTTTTACTAGCGTACTAGCGTAGCTTTTTATCATTAAAAGCTTTGAGAAATGTCATGAATGTGCAACACTTACACATTCGACGTATATTTTCCATGGATTTTTATGTCTCACAACTCACATACAGTAGAGCGTTGTATATAGAGAGCACAGATCACAGAGCGTAGGTTGTGGAAAACAGAAAATAGGGAATAGAGAATATAGAAGAAGAATGTAGTTGATTCTCTCAGTCATCAAAAGGAGAAATAGGGTGATGAAAATGAAGCTTTCGTCATATATAATACAAAAGGAGAGAAGGAAGGGAAAGGGAATCATTGGAACAAAACTGATAAGCTCTTGTCCGTTCTCAATCAACTTCAGAATTCAAAGTCAAAAAGTCATCATTCAGACAGTGATCGAGGACAGATGAAAGTGAGAGAGTGAAATAGGGAGAGAAAACCCGATCCGAATCCAAACCCGAATCCAAGAAATTGGAGAAGTCATCCCAATGTCTCTTTTCTATTTGGATTTGCCTCGGATTTCTACTTCCTCCTCGTCGCTTCATTTAATTTCTCTCTCTATCTCTCGCTCTTCCTCAATCTTTCTCTTGCTTTCATTCATTCATTTTTTCACCTCAGAGATTTCATTGGCATTGAGCATTGAGCTGGAGACTGGAGACTGGAGGCGAGTAAAAAGGAGGAAATCAAGACACATTTATTTTATTTACTGTGCCCCATGCTCCATAAAAATTGCAAGAGTGTTGCTCCATCGACTTTTCATTCATTTTCACAATCCGTTGAGCCCTTGATTGAGAAAAACTGGCTTTGTCACTTTGTCTCTAGATTCTAGATTTTAGATGTGTGACTGATGAATCTTTGTTTGTCTTTGACTTTGACTTTGGCTTTTTCATATTCAGCCATGCATAAATCAACAGCTCTATAATCTATAATCTGTATAATTTATTATATCTCTCCATCTGATTTTTTTGTGGTATAATATTATTCAAGCAAAAATCCTATATTTATCGACAGTATAATATATTCTTGCTTCCTTGTACTAGACTCTGGAGAATTGATGAATCAATACTCAATAAGGAAGGAAAATGTTTGGATTAGCACTGGATAAAACTAAAGTTTATTTCTTTGCTTTTCCCCATGGAAGTAACAGAGCAAACACAATTAGTCAATAGTCAATAGTGGAAGTCAAAAAGGGCTTTTAGTGGCAGATGAGTTTGATAAAATTAATAATGTCATTTGAAGTTTGAAGTTTTGAGTATGACGTATGACTTATGAGAGTTGAGAGCAAAGTGGAATTCGTCATGTTTCTATATGTCCATCATACTTGACCCTGTTTTGATCTGCTATCGCGAATCATCAACTTTGTACTCTGTAAAAAAAGGGGAAAAAATCTTACCCGGCGTCACAATAGATGGGCCTGATCCGAAAGGTCGACTACTGTTATTTACACTGCCTCGACGTATGTCTGGTCCAAATAGTTCTTCATTATTCAATGGCATATTGCTCTCATCCATCGTTCTTGGAATGACAACCAACTAATAAATAATAATACAAAATATAATAATTAGAAATCACAACTTGGCAAATATGAAATTAACAAATTTAGCATTAGAAATAAGCAATAAAATTAGCACTATTCATTAAAATTGACGTAACAAAAAATGTTTTTTACGGCATTTTTTTTACATTCAAACATTAGACATAGAGGAAAATGAATGAAATAGAGAAAGTATATTATATAGCGAGAGTATAGATATACAAAATACGAACAACGAACCTTGGAGTGTATTGGTAAAGCTCCTGGTAATTCTGGCATAGGTTTCGGAGTGGTGGTAGCGGAATATACGGAATTGAGAGCTGGATTAACTTCTGACTGTACGACATGTGGATGTGAATTCGGATGCGGATGCGGATGTTGATTTTGATGTTGGTTTTGATGCTGGGACGTTCGTGTAGTTAGACGTTGCGGAGCCATTGTACTCGTAATCGTTATCATTGTCGGCACCTCTCCAATAGATCCTGACAGATTTTCAACATTTTGACGACTGCCACTGCTCATGGAAATGGGAGATGTTTTGTCAGCATCTGTAAAATAATAGAAAAGAAAGAGAAAACAAAAAAAATCAGTCATACGTCACACATCAGATCAGTCCTAGATTCTAGATTCTAGATCCTAAAGGCAAGAGAAAGGAGAAAGGAAAAACATGTCAAGTAAAAACTTGTGTCGTTCATCCTCCATCCTTCATTCTTATCGTTCCTTTATCACTGATTCCATCAGTTTCAAATTTCTTTCCGACTTTTGTTTCCTGGAATTTGCATATGCACATTCTACATGTGATACACAATGCAGTACAATCCATGCAGATTGCAGATGTTACGTCAAGACTCTCGCTTGGTATGTCAAATATTGGATATCATGGGGAAAGTAGAATGTAGAATGTAGAAAGTTGAGGGTGAAGGCATAAGATTCTTGAAGATTCTCTGAATTTTGACTGTATGTATATGTATGTTTGTGAATGAAATGAATGACACGGGCAGAGTTGAGTAGTGAGTAGTGAGTATGGCGATGACAATAAGAACGGAGACATGAAGTTGGCAATCAAGTCATCCGTCCATTTACATTCACATACATATGTCAAACACGAGTAAAACGAGAAAGAGAAAAGATCCAATATCATAATCGTAGGCAAAACCGTGTAATATAATATAAGCTTATGAATATTAAGTACACCAATGACCGTCTGCATTCTCGTTTCTTGATTCTCTATATATGTAAGGATATATGAGACTTCTGAAGATACTTACTATAAAAATATTTTTCCATTTTCATGTATATGATATGGAAGAAAAATCATCTATATAGTAGTAAAACATTCTTTTTGAATTTACTACTCACCAGCTGCCCTCCTTCTTTTTTTTATTTTAGGCAATTTTCTTCCCTTTATTTCTCTACTATCTATAAGGGCTATGATAAATTTTATCACGAAATGATACTATAGAGAAATGGAAAGGGGGAAAGCCAGATATCAAGAACATTTTAATGCCTATGATCTTGTCGTTAACACGGTTTGAATTTTTAAGTGTTCCTCACTCTATAATCCTTTGTTTGAAAAAACATTTCAAAAGATACTGCATAAAATATGTAGATTTTGTAGATAAACAGTACAGATGAGAATATTCTATAAATTTTAAATTCGCCTAAAGGGAAAATTGCAATTTTTGTAATATTGCTTAACCTTGACTGTCGTTTGTTTATTTGGTGTTGGTGTTGCACATTCTCATCTTGTTTTTGTTTGTCACGGAGGTGTAACAAACGTCCGCAAACACATTTATCGTCGTTTGTGAAACAGTTCATCTGTCACAGTTTCTTTGTACATAGCACATACCGTCATTGCGCGAATAGTTACCCTGGGCAATTCGCGAGTACTGGGTAACTATTAAAGGCTGGGCAAGTATACGATGCTAGCTGCCACCTATTGCAAAGCATAGGATTCGCAT